>APFE030074849.1:239976-271192 GCA_000404065.3 Pinus taeda
ATTCTCTGGCTGCAAGTATTTCTTAACTTTCATTGATGATTTCTCCAGACGCACTTGGGGTATACTTCTTAAAACTCAAGAGCGAAGTATTTAACACATTTTTGGCCTTCAAAGCCTTTGTTGAAAAACAATCTGGACATCAAATTCTTAAGCTAAGAACTGATAATGGTGGAGAATATTTTAAAAACACATTCATCAACTTTTGCACCGAAAATGGAATTCAAATGCAACATACTGTTCCATACACTCCACAACAAAATGTTGTAGCTGAAAGGAAAAATCGCACCTTGAAGGAAATGGCTAATTGTATGCTGCAATCTAAAGGACTCAGTCTTATTTTTTGGGCCGAAGCAATTAATTGTGCAAATTATATAATAAATCGCACTCCTACTAAGGTTCTAAAGAATATCACTCCAGAGAAGCTTGGAGTTCCATTAAACCAGATGTAAGTCACTTTCGTATTTTTGGAAGTGAAGCATGGGCCCATATTCCAGATGAAAAGCATAAAGCTTTAGAACCTAAGAGTGAGAAATGTACTCTTGTTGGATATTCTAAAGATGTAAAAGGTTATAGACTTATTCCATTTAAGTCCAAAAATGTTATCATTAGAAGAGATGTAAAATTTGATGAAAATAAATCGGTCTGCGAGCCTAGTCCGGCGGATGTGCCACCTCTTCCTCTCTCTTCTACTTTTGAAAACATTTCTTCTTCAGATGATGAAAGTGAGGATGACAATCCTCCCCCACCTTCTCAGGATCCTCAACTTCCAAGATGGGTCCGTGCTACTTGGGATGCAGCAGGTGATCTTGTCGGTGATCTTACAGATCAACGACGTACACGTTCTCAGTTTGAAAGAGCCTCTTCTTTACTGGCTCAAGCTCCAGTAAATCATGATCCTGACACTTTTGCAGAAGCTTCAGGCCATCCACATTGGGAAGCAGCTATGAATGAAGAATATCATGCATTGTTGGCAAATGATACATGGGATCTTGTTCCTCTACCAAAGGGACGCAAACTTGTTAGATGTAAATGGGTTTACAGAACAAAGTATGGACCAGATGGGAAAGTTGATAAACATAAAGCTCGTCTTGTTGCTAAGGGCTTTTCACAGGTTGAAGGCATTGACTACACGGAAACCTTCTCCCCTGTTGGCAAAATGAACTCTATCCGCCTTGTTCTTTCCCTTGCTGCCTCTTTAAAATGGGAAGTCCATCAGATGGATGTTAAATTTGCCTTCTTGCACGGGGACTTGCATGAAGAAATCTATATGGAACAACCCATTGGCTTCATCCAAACGGACTCCAGCCTTGTATGTCGACTTAAGAAATCTCTTTATGGTCTCAAGCAAGCTCCTCGGGCTTGGTATGCCAAAATGGATAGCTTTCTTTTAGAATCTGGCTTTTCTAGGTGCTATTCTGACAATACTGTCTAGACCAAGAAAGTGGGCAACTCTCTTATCATCCTTGTTCTTTATGTTGATGATCTTATTCTTACTGGTAGTGATCCCAACCTTATAAACCATGTGAAGTCCAGCCTTAAAAAGAAATTTGAAAAGACAGACTTAGGACACTTACACTATTTTCTCGGTCTTCCAAGTCTTGCAATCCAAGGAAGGTATTTCCCTTTCCCAGTCCAAGTATGCATGTGATCTTCTACGCCATTTTCACATGGAAGACTGTAAGCTAGCCCCTTCTCCCTTTTAGTCTAGAGCCAAACTTTCAGTCACTTGTACTTCCCCTGAAGTTGATGCTACCTTAAGGCTTATACCGTCAACTTGTAGGAAAACTTTTGTATTTAACCCATACTCGTCCTCACCTTTACTTTGTTGTTGGCCTTATTGCTCAGTTTATGCAAAACCCACATGAAAGTGATTAGAAAGCAGCTAAAAGAATATTTCGTTATGTTCAAGGTACAATTTAGTTTGGGATTCATTACAGTGCAGAAGCATCTCCTCTATTGGTTGGTTTCACTGATTCTGATTGGGCTGGTGACCCTAATGATTGGAAGTCTACTGTAGGTTATGTGTTCACTCTTGGTTCAGGACCTATTACATGGGCTTGCAAGAAATAAAGTGCCATTTATCTTTCTTCCGCAGAAGCAGAGTATCGTGGTGCCGTAGAAGCTAGTAAAGAAGCCTTGTGGCTTCGTTAGATCCTGTCAAAGTTTGGCTTTTAGTAGCAACATCCAACTATACTTTCGTGTGATAATCAAAGTGCCATTCAACTATGCAAAGAACCAGCCCAACATCAGTACAACAAACACATTGAACTGCACATGCACTTCATCAGAAAGCTCATTCACGGCCATGTTCTTGAAGTGCAATATTGTTCAACAGATGATCAAGTTGCAGACATCTTTACAAAGGCTCTCACAGAGGCGAAGTTTACTAAACTTCGATTAATGGTTGGAGTTCAGGAAGTTGTCACTAAGGGGGGATAGGCTCTAGTGCCTCCTTCCTTCTCCTATTGTGTCATATTTGTAAATCCTTCAATCCTATCCCAAGTTGTTCTTAAGGGGGGATGTTAGGATATTCCGACACATAGGAAATAGTTAAGTTCAACTTGGTCTAGTATAGAGTTAGGTATAGAGTTAGGTAAAGTGTGTTTCTTTACCGTTGTACATTTTGTAACTTACAATCCGACGGTCACGATATGTAGTGATCCGACGGTTCATTCTCTCCTCGGTATTACCGACACTTGATCCGTGGCTTGACACCCGATTGGTCCATGAGTTCTATTTAAAGCGCATGGAGGGTCATTTTTCGGTTAACCGTGTATGAGAGAAGCTTATGTAAATTTTCATTCTTTTATTAATAAATTGCCTGGAGTGGCCACGTTGGCTTAGGCCGTGGACTGTTTCCCTCTTTGAGGGTTTTAACCACGTCAAAAATACTGGTGTATTGATTTGAGATCTGGTTGTGAGCGGTGTCCTTTTGGTGTTCTTTCTAAGGAACTTACCCTGTAAATTCCTACACATACAACCATGACTTCCACTGGCCGCGATAGTGGAACATTATAGTGACTGCCACCTGCTCCCCCAAAGAGATGTACTAGCTCTGCACTCTGGAGAAGCCAAGGCTCGTTACAATACACTCCAAATTCTCTCTAACTTACACCTATAGGAAGCTTGGCTCCCAAATGGCTATACAATGAGCTATAAGGTTCTATAAATAGCAAAGGGTGGGATGACCCTTGACATTCTCCTTTGTGACTCTTCACCTACCCTCATGACTCTTCAACTAATACATGACTGTTACGTTCTACTATAGACACTTGATCTTTCACTTTTACAACATGTTTACATTACAATTTGCATATGTACCCATGTGGGACAAAAATAGGCTTGACTAAGCCATGCAAGACATCACTAGGACTTTGACAGCTGTAGGAAGACTAACTCTTCGACATCCTTGCGATGATTGACGGTGGCGAACTAATGCCAAGCTTGGTAGTCTGTTATGGTGTCTGCGTGCTCTGTGGTGACATCCTTCTGAAAGCGAACTCTTGCCTCTATTGCATCTGGGTACACTAGTTTGGCACCTCTGTTCAACTCGTCAGATAACATGCACATCGTAGTCTTGAGTGCAGCCGGACCAGCGACATGCTGATGCATAGTGTCTGCGTTGGTGGCTACGTGCATCAACTAATCAAAGTACATGTCTAGCTCTAGTCGAACTTGGTTCTTTGACTTAGTTTCGGTGAGTGTGCCAATGGATGGGATCACATGCGTGCGCACAATGACATCCATGCTCCTGAACACCTGTGCATGTGAAGCTTGTAAATAGGTGATGAACTGCGGGAGTTCCTCATAGTTCCGGATCTGACTCCAGATGCTTGCCCTCAACTCTACTGCCTTTGGCTTCATCATCTTTGGCAAATGCAATGGGGCTCCTTTGTACCTCATTGTCCATGTTTGCATGTGATCAACAACAGTGTGCAGATCTGACAAGATGTGTGCTCTCCTAGCGCAACGCTGCTGCAAACCATTGAGATGGACAACATGTTGGAAATACTGAGAGGGCGGGTGGATCGATATTTCTTTTTCCAACTGTTATATTACCAGTTGAAACATTTATATTTTAGAACACAAGATGAATAACAAGTATCAATGCTTTTATTAATATAATCTTTGCAATAAAATAGATACAATATATAAATGGTTGCAATTAGTTCCCAAGCACCAACTTGGACTTTTGTGAGGCTCCAACCTCTAGAACTGCAACTCTGTTTCGCCAAGGCAACAATCTTGGACTTAGGAGCACTAACTCCCAAGGACTTCAATCCTTCTAGTTCCTGAGACACTAGTCCCAAGGACACCTATCCTTCCTACTATTGAAACACCAATCCCAAGGACTCCAATCCTTCTTACTTCTGAGGCACGAACCCCAAGGGTTTCGACCCACTCTTGTCAAGGCATGTTTGATAGTAATGTTCTGCTCTCAGAACTCTTCTTTATTGAGTTTTGTCTGTTTACAGCTTCACTGTAGTCTCCATGCTACAACATCAATGACAACTAGTTTTCTTATGAAAGAGTCTTTGCAACTCTTCATACTGTCCACACAGAGTCTCCAATAGATGACGTCTGATAATGTCTCCACACAGCTTTAGTGAGTCTACTATTAGCTGCACTAAGCTCTGCATAAGAACCAAATTTCTGTTCAATCATTTGTCCTTACTGCCAAAGTAAATGCTTCAGCATGACTGCTTCTTTGCTGACTACTTCTCCCCTTCGAATGCCTCCTGTCCTGTTGGTCCTTTGACCCTTTTCTGTTCTGTTGGACCCTCCAGCTGCCTCTGTTTCCTCCAACTTTTACAACAACATTCAACACTGCTTGTTCTTTGTTTTTGTATCTCCCTGATGCCTTTGATTGTCGGTTTCCTCTTTCCTATGGCTCTTTGGCTTCTTCAACGCTTGCTTCAGCTTCCTCTGCGCTGGCTTGTCCTTTGGCTTCCTTCTTCTTCATTGCTTTAGCTTTTTGGTTTCTTTTGCGCTGGCTTACCCTTCGGCTTCCTGGCTTTTCGGTCGCTATAGCTTCCTCTGTCTCTCCAGATTAGCCACTGCTTCACAGACACATTAATATAGAAGAGCAGGTCGTATTGCAAAGGAAATGATGCTTATTAACCAATATCAAAGAGAGCCCCTTTTTTTCCTTTAATACCGTTCATACACATGACTTTATCATTTTACGGAGAGATTGTACCAGCAGGATGTACCCACATGCCACGTCACAATTGCAATCACAATCGGCTTTCGTTCAGGCCTCCTGAACTGTTGGAACCATTGTTTATGTATTTTTGGCCTTAAAACCCCGAGCAACGCAAATACTGAAATACATAGGAAATATATGAAAATCCGACCGAAACTCTAAAGGGCGGACTTCAAATTTATTACGTCCGCATTTATAACTTTATTGGGTCTGCTACATATATCGTAATCGGCAGTCGCAACTTCCTGATGGCCGATGGCCAATTCACTTGCGGATGCGATATGACATTAAGCCAAATTGTAATGTTGCATCGGGTCCGCAACATATATCGCAATCGACACTTTCAGGGGTGACACCCCTTTGTATTATTGCGATGGGCGGATGTGATATATCATTAAACCATTGTATAATGTTGCAACGGGTCCGCACATATAGCGTTTAGATGATATTTATATATATATTGCAAATTTGCATGTTTTAACGTGGCAAGACTTAAAGGCTCGCATATATGAAATACACTTAAAACCCGCTTTGAAGCACTTACCGGGACTTCACCTGTCTATACACCCGGACATATATGTCGTTGGGTCCGCACATAGATATCGCAATCGGGGGTTTTTGGTAGTGGCACATAACCGAACCACCGATTACAATATCGTCGATCTCTACATATTTCTCCGCTCCGATAGTGTATTCCTCTATATGTACATGTTTTTGCCTCTAATAATGTATATAGCCTATATATATGTGTTTACGCCTCCGATAGTGTATTTCCATGCATATACACTATATTGTTCCCGATAGCTTCCGATAGTGTATTCTTTGGCATTCTTTGCCATACTTTGCTCCGATAGTGTATTTCGCATATACATATATTATATACAACTCCGCTCCTTTTAACTCTTCCGCATATATGTATTTTGCTCTTCTTTGGCTGGCATACATTATTCCCGATCAGACTCTTCCTATGCTCTCCGATAGCTCTGTTTTGCTCTTTGCTCCTTTGATAGCTCTGTTTGCTCTGTTTGCTCCTCCGATATGTTCTTCTTTGGCATATATTTATGACACACATATATATATATATATGGCTCCTCTTGTAGCTCCGATAGCTTTGTTTTGCCTCCTCTGGCATGTTAACTCCTCTTTTGATGACTTCCTCCTCTTGGTTCTTCTTGGGCATGTATTACATGCAATGCTCCTTCGATGTGGCTTTGTTTTGCCTCCTTTGGCATGTTAACTCCTCTTTTGATGACTTCTTCCTCTTGGTTCTTCTTGGGCATGTATTACATGCAATGCTCCTCCGATGTGGCTCCTTTTGGCTTTGCAATGTCTTTCAATGATGTCCTATGATATTCTGCAATACTTTTAAGCATAAGCGATGGCTTTGATATGCCTCCGTTGTTAACTCCTTCGTTAACAGACTCTTGCTTATGGCTTGGCTATCCTAATGGCCTTGCTCTTGTCTCTTCATGGATCTGTTCTAATTCCCCTTCATGGATCATCTAGTATCTAGAATATTGCCATATTGACATCAATGACAACCTAGGTCAACACATCAGACTTATGCACGGTGACGAATCTGGAGTAGAACTTCTGCATGCCTGTCTCGAGAGACTTATCTAGTATTTCTCTCCTTAACTCTGCTTTGACGGGTGCTGTAACCTGCTCTCCTCCTTGCTTGGCCGCTTGTAACTCCTTAGCCATGCACTCGTTCTCAACTATCAAGAATCTAACACTCGAGCTGGTGGCTTCGACATATGCTTTGGTAGCATCAACCAATGCCGCTGGATGCTTGCGCACATCGGATATGATCACTTGCTCTTCAAACCATGCAGGAGATACATGGACATCCAGAGTAGGCACTTTGCGCAACTGCACAACTCTGTGTTGTGACTTGTCGAAAGATATATTGTGCATCTCCACTTTCGAATTATCTTCAAGGATTTTAGTGTCTCCTTGATTGCTTGGGAATTCCTTTGCTTCCGGATTTGGTGAAGCCAGTGGGGTGACCTCTTGGTTTTGAGGCATGAGGTCAATATCTTGATTTGACTATGGTTGAACCATATCCATGTCCAATTGCTCTAGCATCTTTTCAACCTCTTGAGCCAAGTCCTGCTCCTGCTAATGCTCACCTTGTTTGCTCTGTGCCAGCTGCTCGGATGAGTCAATAACTTGTATGGGCACAATTTCATCAATATGTACATGCTGCGCCTCCTGCTATTCCTGCCCCTACTGTGCTTCCTTCTCTCTTCTGTGCAACTCTTGTTCTTCCCTGAGTTGCTGCTTCAACTCCTGCAACTCCTTTTCTGTTTCCTCCATCGTCTGCTTTTCCCTTAGCCTTTGCGCGATCCTTCTGTCGCACCATCGCTTGTTTGCCTCAATCTCCAAAGATGCTTTCAACACAAGTTGATTTGCTTTGAACTTGCAGCTTTTCTCCTCCTATGCGCTGTCAACAACCTTCCTCTTGCCTTTGTCACACGCAGGTCTGCTACCCTTTGCTATTGCTGATGATGCTGCTCTCTAAGATGCTGCTGCCTTCTTCTTTACTAACCACTCTATAGCTATGCTGACTGGTTCATTAAGCCTTAAGAATTGATAACAATATCTCCATGGGTCTTCCTTAGGCCAATGACACGCCCTTTGGATCCAAGGATGTTGCACTCTCGCATAGTGGTCCTTTACTAAGCAATGCGGGTCATACAGATTGAAACTTCTGGTGACGAAGGTGAATCTCTTGAATTCCTCCGTCGCGGCCTCAGCATGTTTGAGATTCTAGATATCTTACAACCCTATCCACAAAGGAAGAGTGGGCCAAGGTGCCTTCTTCTTTCTATGCAGTCTCGCTTACAACCCTGTCGAGATGTGATATGACACTTCTTGCATGATGAGCTTATCCATTGCAAACTTTGGTAAAACATGCAGAGCCTTCTCCTTAGCCATTCAAAAGCCCACTATGGAAGTGCATGCCATTATGAAGTGCCCACCTGTTATCCATGGTTTGTAAACTCTTTAACTCGATTTCTTTAAATGACTTGTATTGGAAGGCAAGGGGATTCATTGGATCTTGTGCAGGATTGCAGATGGTCTCCATTTTGGGTTTGGTCTCCCTATACGAGGTCCTAACACTCCAAAGGGCTACATTGGCACATGTAGGGTGTGTGTTGAGAGCCACGAGCCTCCACAATAGTGGACAACATTCCATGGATCCCCAGAGATGTTCAGAGGTTGCTCGAGTTTCATCTATTGGATGAGGAAGATGCACTTGGTTCACTATGCTCAGCCGGCTCCACTATTGTATCATGCTCTTGGCAGATGACCCAAAACCTGCATGATGATGTGGCATCACTTACACCACCATCTGAGCCCTTGCAGATGGTCTACATGCATCTTCGGTCTATTTGGAGACCCATGAGGACACTTGTGTGCTCCCACAACCATTGGGAGCACCAAAGGTTAATTATTTGGAGAACAACGGGCCAAACCCTTTGCGACTACTTTTGGGAGTCCTAGTTCTCATTATAGCATCTATGGACTATTATCATTCGATCTCTTGAGAGGCTGGTTCTTTTGTTATGAGCTAGGTTGGTGGGCTTGTCACCAAAAGTTAATTATTTTGCACATTATTTTATTCTAGGGGCTAGTGTAGGCCTAATTAGCTAAATCGAATTCATTAAAAGTGTATAAATATAAGTGATGTGAATTCATTTTAGCATCATCACCTGGATTTGGGACTTGTATCTCTTAAAAATTTTCGCTATTGTTCTTGGAGGACGAATTTTTGGAGCATGGAATGAATTTTGATGTTTGGATTATTTTCTCATGTCTTGGAGCTTCTTGAATGGCAAATTTTGGGTGGTTAGATATATTCTTGTACATGTAAGTACAATTTAATGCTATTCTTTCTTTCTATTTTGTCACATACATTGTTGCTGGGATTTCACTATACTAGGGCTAATTTGTTGCATCTGTTTATGCGAAGTTGTGGAAAATTTTGTTTCTAGATAGTGAATGCTTCATGTATGGGTCATGTATAATGAATGAATGTTCTTAGGGATGTTTCATTACTGAAATTCAACTTGATAAGCCATCTATTTTGAAAAACGAAGTATAAAGTCTTTAAGGCTGCTTTTGTTGCCACCCTAATGCGAAGCTAAGTTGTCTTTGAGGCCTCCTTGACCTAGAAAATGCAATAGTCCATAGTCATAAATCTACCTGATTCCAATCTCCTCGAAGCATTAGGCACTGGTCGACCATAAGGTGATCACCTTAAACCTTATTTCTTCTCCTCCCTCTTCTTTTCTAGGACTAGCCCATTAGGTCTCCTAGGGCATCATTTACATTGCAAACCACCAACTCAAAAGATTCGATCTCTTGGCATCCTCTGCGCTGGTGTGTCTCCTAGGCGCCCTCCAATTCTAAAGGAATTTCGAATGTGGGATTTTGAGATATCTCAAGCCCTAGCCTTGAGATTGAATCTTGCCCTTGGTTTCCTTAGGCTAGAAAACTCACTGGGACCTTCATATTGCCTTGCACAAAAAGTCTTTCTTGGGTCTCCTCCCATCGGTGAAAATCCGTAAAGAGTAGGGAGCTTAAGCTGAGGTGACAGTGGGCTATTGCTCCATTGTTGTGCTTAACTTGGTAGTAGCCCTCAAGGATCCTGTTTTAGGACCCCTGCTAGTGTAAGCAGTAACAACCCCCATTAAAAGTAGATGTTGGTGCAGAGGGTTTGGAACCCTTATTTTGCTTGCTGTTGCCAGGGTGTTACTTCTTTAAATGCTTGCTTTTACCTTTCTGTTGGGTCACTAAGTCCTTGTTATATGTACCTGCGGTGCTAATCACTCCAATATGCAAGAGATTGTCTTGTTCTCTATTTAGAGAGTCACAAAAAGATTCAAGAGAATGTTTTTGATAGGAAGTTCCGAAAGCTTCTCTAGTGGCATTGAACCATGCTTTGAAAGAATAATATATATGCAATGTTGAGTTTTCCACAATATTTTTGAAATATTGATAATTACTTCTAATGATATTAATCTTCTTTTAACAATTCCAGTTTATCATTAAGGAATTACATTTCATAAATTCAAACATAAAACCATAATGACAGTAGAGATCACAATGCACAAAGAACACAAGATTTACCCTAGGAAAACCCACATAGGGAAAAACCCAACAACCTTTTCTTAGAGCAATTCTTCAGTTCAACAAGAGATACATCTAATGTTGCTAGTCAACTATGAGGTCAAACTAACCAACAATGCTTATGGTTAAATCTAGTCAACTGCCCTCAAGTCAAGCCTCCAATGTGCCCTGCAATTTGGTTTGATTTGATCTGCCTTAGGTCGTAATTCGGTTTCCTAGAAACAATCCAGAAACCCAGAAATTCGGCCTCCCAATTTGCCCAAAAATTCGGCATGCCGAGAATATGCTACCTAGAAACACACATGTGAGCTAGGAGAGAGAGATGTAAGTTAGGAAGAGAGAGAAAGATGATCTTCATCCTTCTTATTCTTCTTGTCCTTCACTTGGATGCCTGGAAACTGTCTTTCTTGTGAGAGGTCAAATGGTGCCTTTGTGGAGGAGGTCAAGTGCCTTTATATAATGTTCTACCTGTCCAGAATGGGTGTGTCTCTTCATTGCGTTGACTTGACTTGAGGGAGGGCCAACTTGACTATTTTGGAGCGAAAAATTCAAAATTTAATTTTCAAATTTTTCTCTTTAAATCTGACATGAAGAACATGTGTAATATAGCTTATTTCGAGGGTTAAATAATCAAAATGACATGAAGAATATGTTTTACAAAACCTTTATACATTACAAGGGCTAAGATATAAATTATGAAGACCGACTGTAGCTACAAAATTCAACACTCCCTCTTAGCTAGGCTTGCATTCATAATGAGTAGACAAATGTTCTTCTTGTGAACAAATTTCTTTAATAAAAGGTTATAAAAAATCGTAACCATATTTGGGTCACAATTGTGACACATGATAAACCAATAGCCTCAATCAACTACCATAACTCTGGCCAGATATCTTTGACACATGGTAGATCAACAACATCAACAAGCTACCATAATTTTGGTCGGTACCTCTAACACATGTTGCTTTTTAACCATAATTCAGGTCATTACTGGTGACATATTGCAGATTAACCATAATTTTGGTCGGTACATTTGACACATGGCACATCATTAGCAGCAAGTAGTCACCATAACTTTTGTCTCTCTGTCACATAATGTACATAGTAGTCTTGGTTCACCATTATTCTGGTTGGTACCTGACACATGGTGAATCCCCAAAGGCCACACCCTATCTAAGTAATTATGGGCTTGATGCTAATGAACTTGATGTTGGAAGGCCACACTCTAATTGAGTAATTCTGTGTCTTTAGGACCATTTTCCTAATTTTGGTCAATATACTTGACATAGGAAGTATGTCTGTCCTCTGTCGAACCATTCTCCCTAATTCTGGTCATATATAACATAGGGAGAATCTTAGGCCACAGTGCTATCTCATTAGTACTCTCTCTCAATGAGAGAGGTATTCTCAACAAGTCCAAGCTTGTACCTAAAGTACACAAACTTCGCACTGGAAAGAGGCTTTGTAAGAATATCAACAATTTGCTCATCAGGAAGGACATGTTGGAGCTTTCACTGCTCCCTTATGCACCATGTCTTAGATGAAGTGGTACTTGATCTCGATCTGCTTCGATTTGTCATGGAAAACTGGATTTTCTATCAGCTTCACACAACTCTGATTATCACAATATATCTTGGTCTCTCCTAGCACATGATCAAATAGTCCCGCGATTAGCTTTCAAAGCCACTCTACTTTACAACTTGCCAAGCTAGCTGCGATATATTCTGCCTCGACAATACTAAGTGCAAAAAATGTCTGCTTCCTGCTCATCCACGAAGTCATAGCGAAGACTAAGTTGAAGCAGCCTCTGGAAGTACTCTTTTTGTCTTCAACATTCCCTGCCCAATCTGCATCTGTATAGTCTTGCAGTTGTGTGTCACCATTTGAGACATATCTCAAACCATAGTCAACTGTACCATGTAGATATGTCAATATGTGCTTTGCTGCATTCCACTGATCATGTCTCGTTGCCACTTGGAAATGGGTCAACGTGCCAATCAACTTCCAGCGAAATACATCTGCGAGCCAATCAACTTCCAGTTCATGGATGATCTACCAAATTAAACTCAGAGTCGCTTGGTTTTTTTATAGTTTTCACCATGGGAGCCAACATCGAATTATAGTCCATCATTCCAAATTTCTGCAGGATCTTGATAATATATTTTCCTGGACCAAAAAAGACTTCATCAGGCTTCTGCCATACTTCTAGCCCCAAATAGTAGTGCATTAATCCAAGATCCTTCATATCAGCTTTTGAAGCCAGCGTTGTCTTACACCGAATAATGAGATGCTCCACACCTATTAGAAATAAGTCATCAACACATCATAATAGAATCACAAGTTCATTTTTCTCAACCTTGAACTACAAGTTTGCTTCAACATCACTCTTGCAGAAACCAAATCTTGTTAGATAATTGTCAATTACTGTATTCCAAGCTCTTGGTGCTAGCTTAAGTCCATACAAGGCTTTCTTCAATCTCCAGACGTGAGATTCTCTTCTGTGAACCTCAAAACCTTGAGGTTGTTCAATGTATACTCCATCTGATGTAAACTCCAAGGCATAGAGGAAGCAATAAAAATAATAGATGTAATGGTACTGTACGTAGTAACCACCGCAAAAGTCTCATCATAGGTCTCTCCCTCTTTCTGGGAGAACCCTCTAGGCACAAATCTTGCCTTGTATTTGTCAATATTACCATCCACTGTATTCTTGATCTTGTATACCCATTTGGAGGACACCACTGATTTTCCTTCAGGTTTAGGCACAATTTACCATACATCATTCTTCAGAATCGATTGTTATTCTTCTAACATCGCATCCTTCCAAGCTTGCTAGCTAGTTGCTTCTTCAAGGGTGGAAGGCTCACCATCAATGAAATTAGTCATTGATGCCTCATAACTAGAATACTTGTTTGGTTTCTTGCTTTCCCTGAAGGCACTACGTGGTGTTGCATGTCCTTCTGCTTCCAACAAGGTAGATCTAAGCCAAGCTAGCCTCTTCCTGATTTCCGAAACAAGAATTGGATCCACTGGTTCGTTTGGCTCTTCTAGAGGATCTTCAAGATGTTCTGCATTATTGGATGGACAAGTAACCTCTTCCTTGGGAGCCTCACATTTTTTCCACCATTAGAATCCATGGAAACTTCTTTGGATTTCCGATAGGCCATATTTTCATCAAAGGTCACATCCTTGCTAACTTCAACCTGTTTTTGTCCTAGAACATATATTCTATATGCCTTTGATTACTCACTATAACCAACAAATATCACTTTCTTTCCTAAAAACTCCAACTTCTCTTATCTTTAGGTACATGAATAGAAACAAGACAACCAAATATTGTCAAATGACCAACTTGAGGTTTCTTTCTAGTGAACACTTGTTCAGTAGTCTTGTCTGTGGAGAAATTTAGGGCAGCTAGATTAGGGTGATTTCTCTTAACTTTGATAACTGCTTGTGATGTTCTTTACTTCAAGTTGATAACTTGATATACTTGTAGTTAGCTTCTTCTTTACTTGATTATTATAGTGTTCTTATCATCAAACAACTATCAAACTATGATGATCAATAGAACAAGAGGACACAAGATATAGGTTGCTAGCTAAGGCTAAAATCTCTCCTTTGAGAGTAAAACCCACAAGAATTCTTCTCTTCTTATAGAATCTTCAAATGATGAATTCCAAGACCTAAGACCCAAGACAAAGACCCCTCCATACCAAGTTAACTTCTCCTTTGATGAGCTTGTCCTTCACAAAGTCAACTCAAGTCAAACTTGCTTCAAAACTTTAGTTTTCGGCCTCACTTCATAATTTCGGCTTTTATTACAGGTCTTTGACCTTCTTGAAATCACTGCAAGTTCGCATGGGTGACTATTTTTAAGGTTGAATTGAGTCCATTTCTTCTTTGTTGGGTTTGCTCTTTCTTCTCAGGTACTCGACCTATTAACTTGTTCTTTTGGCAATTATATTTCGACTCCTTTGGTGAGTTCTTCACTATGATATTTGTAACTTTAGAAAACCCTAATTGCAACCCGCACGTCTGAGAGGATAGACACAAATTTCAGATTTCAGCTTCCTTGTTTCTTCTTCTTCTTCACTCTGTTTTTTTGTTTTTCTTTCTTAACATCAAACTTGCTGGATATCCTCAAATGAGGTCGAGTTCCATCTTATGAATAGGCTTTTTGTGAGGTCGAGTTTCCCTTCATGAGGCAAGCTTGTCTTCTGTAGGCCAACTTCTCTTCTTACAGGCCGACTTGGTCTTGGAGGGAGACTTTTGACTCTTTTGAATCGTAATAAATTCTTTTGACTTGATCCATGATGCCCAATAGGGTCTTTTACATATTACAATGACTCTTTGACTTCTTTGACTCTTTGACAAAGCCCTAGAAGCACACAATGAGTGCTTGACCTAAAACAATTAACCTAGAGCATGGAACCCCTACTATAAAACTAACAATAATAAATTTTCTTCTGTTTATATCAAACACATAAAATCATGATTACAAATGACATTATGGAGACCGAACCTAGTTACATTTTCCAAAATTGTCTTCCAAAATTTGATGAGGACTTCTATTTTGAATGTAGACAACTGTTGTCGATGCTTCACTCCATAGAAACATAGGTAGGTCTTGTAATGTCCCTTCCTAAATTAATTTGTCATAGGGTCATTTGTTCTACAATTTTGGAAGTCATGGGACCCATTAGATTTTCGAGAAAAGACTTAGGAAGAAAAAGGGGTCGAAATGTTTTGTTGGTAAAGCGTGGGGGCAACCCACATGAGGAAATATGCACTGCCTTAGAGGGAAGTTCGAATGGCTAAGGAGAAAAAGTCGAAATGCTAGTTGGAGGGGGCCCACATGGGGAAAAAGAGGTCCACGAATTATAAATAGAGGAGGCCCAGCCTCATTTGGCATATTTTTTCCTATTGAACTCAACCTTAGTTGCTCAGGCTGCTTAGCTGGGTTACTTGCTGTTTAGCAATGAGCTCTCCAAGCAGAGAACTCACCCTCTCTTCAGTGGACGATGAGTGCCACCCTAGTGAGGTTCCATTCTACCATTCCAGAGGAGTGTAGGAGAAGATTCATGGCGTTAAACTCAACTATCACTCAGCTAGTGCGTACTTCAAGAGGATGCAATAGGGGAACACGCAGGGGCTAATTCAGGGGTCTTCTAGGGTGCAATTGCTAGGAAAATTTTGGTGGAGGGAGTATAGGGATACGCTAACCTTTTGGGAGCAGGGGCTTGCTGTTTGAGAGTAGTGTGATTTATAGCACCTAGGGCCAGCGCAAAAGCTGCTCAATGGGCACACATGGGAATTTGTGGGTCAAATTGTGGAGCAAGTATTTGCTAGGAGAGACAAGGGGAAGTTTGGGGAAGATTGTCTTAGCTATTTTGGAGTGTTTTGGAGGGCTTTTTCTGGAGTTACAAGCAGACCATACTTTTCAACAGTTGGAGGAAGTGGTTCTTGAGAGGCCGAATTTCCGGGGTCAAACCTAGGCCAAACCTTTCTGGGTTTTGGTGGGTTTTGTTTGAGGACCGTGGGGTTAATTTGGTAGAATTTTCTGAGCACCAGAGGCAGGGTTTTCAGCAACATCTTTGCAGCAGACAACACAATTTCACTGGGGCAACGCAGGGCATCATTGCAACAACTATTTCTACCGTTTGGGTTTGACATTTTATCACCTGGGTTTGGTCACGCTTGCCATTGAGGCAAGCCCAAGTGCGCCTCTTCCACATTATTGTACTATTGCTCCCAGATTGTAATAAAATGGCTCAACTGGTTGTTATTTTTGGACTTTTTATGGGTGTGCACTTAATGTTTAAATTTTATTGTGTTGTCTTTATTGTTTGCTTTTCATAACACTGTTTTTCCTAGTTTCGGACATTACAGTGTTATCAGAGGTACAAGAGTAGGGCAGGGGAGTTGGAGATTACTCCTGATTTGGAGGCACGTGGGAAGACAATAGTTTTAGCAGAGATGGGGGAACCAAGGGAAAAGGAAGATGTAGCATTCGATAGCCTCTTGAAGGACTTGAATGACCTAAGGCAAGCAAACATAACGTGGGCATTGGAGTTGAGGATTTCAGAGATTGGGGGACAACCCAAGCCACCCCACCCAGACATACAAACTATTTTGGACAGATACTTGGTATTGTTCAGGGACATACCACCAGACCAACCACCTGATAGGGGTTATTTCTGGAATTTTTATGGGTGTGCATTGAATGTTTAAATTTTAAAATTTATGGTGTTGTCTTTATCGTTTGCTTTGCATATCACTGTTTTTCCTAGTTTGGGACATTACAGGTCTTGATCGCGCATCATTGTCTTCACAATTTTTCAATAGTTCTGTTCTTTCTTTCTGTAACTCCATTTGGTTGTGGATTGTAAGGAACTATCGACTCGCTCTTATTCCTAGCTTCTTTGCAAAAGGCAACGAGCTCGTTGGAGGTGTATTCTCCTCCATTATCTGATCTCATAATCTTGATTTTCTTGCCCTTCAAGTTCACTTCAGCCTTGAATTCCAGAAACTTGTCAAAGACTTCGTACTTTGTCTTCATGAAGTAAATCCATGTCTTGCGAGAAAAGTCATGAATTAATGTTACATATTATAAGGATCCTCCAAGAGATTTTATTGGCATTAGACCGCATACATTGGAATGGATTAGATCTAAGATTTCCTTAGATCTACTTTCACTGCATGGAAAAGGATTTTTGACATTCTTCGCAAGTGCACATCCTTTACATACTTCTTCATGTTCTACCTGCAACTCTGGAACACCTGCAACCATCTGCTTTAAAGCTGGCAAAGCTCTATAATGAAGGTGGACATATCTTCTATGCCAAAGCTCACATGGGTTAATATCATTATGTACAAGTACTTGGGTAGGTTGTTTCAAAAGTCTATTCATCCTTCCTTCACGAAATCCAATCACTCTAGTGGAATCTATGCTAGAGCCTTTGGGTCAAACAAGAAATTTATCTTTCTTATTTTCCAAGCATGAAATAGAAACCAAATTCTTCTTCAAAACTAATACATATAGTATGGTGCTAAGACGAACATTATTAGCTAATTCTAACTCAATGGACGTTTTACCAATGCCTTTCATTGCATAATTATTATTGTCTCCAAGTTCCACCTTTTGTGATAATCTTCTTTCCATTAGACTAGTGAGGCTATCACGATCTTCCATCATGTGCTTTGAGGCACCACTATCTACTAGCAACAGGTCTTCACTGTCGACAAAAGAACCAGTAAGGGAATAAACATAGAATATTTCTTTATTACCTGGATCTTCATTCTTAGGCTTCTTTGGAAATTCATTCAAGTCTACTGTGGTAGCATGTTGGTTTCCCTTCCTCTTTCTATCATTTGATCTTTTAGGATAATCACTTCTATAATGACCAAATTTGTTACATTGGTAGCATTGAACTTTTGATATGTGTCTCTTTCCTTGAGGAGTGGATCTTGTTTCTCCATGCCTTCTTCTTCCTCCATTTCTTCTTTGAAAACCAAACTTCTTTCTTCCTCCACCCTTCTTGAAATGTGCTACATATGCCTGAGAGTCACCTTCTGATCTGTGAATCCTTCCTCTTGGCACGAGCCTTGATTCTTCTTGCGGTCCATAGTTCATCAAAATTCAGAGCTTCTTTCCGGGCACAAATTCTTGCTACAAATGAGTCCTATGATTCATGCAAACCCAGTGTTCCATGGGGATGCGTCCCCCCACATGGGAAATGCGTCCCCACGCTTCCCTGTGCTCTGGGGATGTGGGGATGTCTGGTGGATGTTTCCCCACGTCCCCAAAAAATGGCAACAGGAGAAAACTTGAAGGGGGGACGTTTCCTCCCAAAAGAGGAAATGTTTCGTGTGTTTCCAAAAGAATTTGAGATTAACTCATAAAAAAAATCCCTATTTTTTATATAAAATACTATAAATATACTATGAATTGATGGGGGGAGGGGGAAGGGTTTTTTGGTTATTTTATTTGAAGGGACCAACAACACGATGAGATGTTGATCCAAAGGATGATGCATAGGTAGATATGGAGGAGGGACTTGATGAGACATAGATGGGGTTGGTTGGTTTGCCACTTGAGCATGTTTGAGAATGCAAGTGATTATGATTTAGATGGTGACATGGTTGATACTGATTTATTCATGCAGGAGCTGAATGCAAAGACTAGCAGGTTATTAGTTTGAGGCTTGAGCAATTATTCTCATTTGTCATTTGATATGTTATTATGTCAACGCTTTTCCATTTTAGACTTCAGTTGTAGACTTTAGTTTGTTTTGAATCTTGATATATGATATATTAGACTTAACTCTATAAAAAATTGAATCTTGATGTACCAGACTTGACTTTTATTTCAATATTCAGTATTCATGGTTATAACTTCAATATGGTTTAAACTTTTATTTTCATTTTACAATGTTACAGTTACATGTATGATTGTATCATGCTTTTTGTTTTAAATTTGTTTCAGTTATATGATTGATCGATTTATCCTTCATGATGTAAGTGTTATATAATGACAAAGACAATTAATTTATAAAATTTCAATGATATATTTATAATTTTTTAGTATTTTATTGTTTTTGTCAGGGTCCCTTGTGTTAAGGACCTCGACGGCCCCCCCCACGTTTCCTAAATATTATCGGGGAGCTTTTGCATAGGTCGCTCTTGCGTTTCCTTGCTCCCTCGTCCTCACATCCTCGAAATTCAACCATAAGACCATAAGGATAGTAGAGATCACAATACACGACGAGAACCTTTTTCTTAGAGAAATTCTCATTGTTCCACCAAGTTTACGGGACGAGGATGCGAGGGAGCGGGGATACGCAGGAGCGGCCTATGCAAAAGCTCCCCACCAAGTTTTAGAAAACGTGGGGGGACGTCAGGGTCTTAAAAACTTATAAATATAAAATATAAATCGATGAATCATATAACTGAAACAAATTTAAAACGAAAAGCATGATCGTTGATATCATTATTATATAAATTATAATCATACATCATACATGTAAGTTTGTAACTGTACAGTGTAACTGCTAGCCTACTAACTTAATAACAATGCACAATGAAAATAAATTATAAAATTATAAATATTTAAAGTTTTAAACTTTAAACTTTAAACCATATTGATGTTCCACTTTCAACTATGAACATTGAATACTGATTATTGAATAGTTTTTAATTGTACAGTGTAAATACTAGTCTACTAACTTAATAACAATGCACAATGAAAATAAATTATAAAATTATAAATATTTAAAGTTTGAAACTTTAAACTTTAAACCATATTGATGTTCCACTTTCTACTATGAACCTTGAATACTGATTATTGAAATAAAATTATAACAGTCAAGTCTGATACATCAAGAGTTAAATTTTTTAATTTTATATAGTCAAAATAACATAAGAACATATCAAAAGATAAATGAGCATAATTGCTCAAGGTAATGCCCCGCTAGTCTCTACGTCTAGCTGCTGTATGAATAAATCAGGATCAACCATATGACCATCTGAATTAGAATCACTTGCATTCTCAAACATGCTAAGTGGCACGCCAACCAACCCCATTTGTGTCTATTCAAGTCTCTCCTCCATATCTACCTATGCATCATCCTTTGGATTAACATCCCATCGTGTCGTTGGTCCCTTCAAATACTTAGGTGTCTTCCTATGCTCAAGATGTAGGGCATTGTGCATAACAATTGACTTCTCAACTCTTTTAGAGGTAAGCTTGTTCCTCTTGATAGAGTGAATGAAGTTATATGTGGACCAATTCCTCTCTGTTGTAGAGGAACTAGCAATCTGAGACAACAAACACATAGCTAGATGTTTGAACTCTGGAGCACCATCACCATGCATCCTCCACCAACCAATCGGGTCGTCTTGTACTAGATCTATGCGATCTGCCCGAGCACCACATGTGTTGAAGGGGCCACTAAGAGATTCAAACCAAACAAATTGTCTTCGAAATCTTGATCCTTCCACCTCATCGTACATCTTTGCAATTGCATCTAGGACGCTGTTCTTTACCTTAGGATCATCAATAGGAGGCATGCTTGCAGGCCTTTCAACATACTATTTTGAGTTTAATGCATATGCTGTCATGTGCAAAGGTGTGTTCATGCGATCCCACCTACGCTGAATGATGGGTCGAATTTGGGATGTATAGAACTCTAATGAGGGCTCCCTCTGTTGAATCACTGCCTTCACACGACCCAACATGCTATCAATGGTCTCATAGATTTCTCCAGGACTAGGAGCATTTGAATCAGTGTAATGAATGACCTCCACCAGAGGGCCCAAGAATGACACCAATTAAGAACAATCTGCCTACCAATCATTGTCCAACAGCTGAAGCCTGACCTTCTTCCCCGTGTTTATCTTTGATTCTGACCACCTTCCCCACTCTGAACTCACAACCAAGGATTGTAGAGGTGCTTGTACGTCTAACATCCTCTCCAATAAGAGAAAATAGTTAGCATATCTAGTATCAGTGCAATTGGGGAATTTCTTCCTCGTGTGAGCCCTGTACATGGCCAAGGAGGTGTGGTGGTTGCAGATAAACATTTGCACATCTCTAGCAGCTGTCACTAAGTTTGATATCCATTGAATCTTGCCAATGTCCTTCACTGCATTATTGAGTGCATGCACACAACAAGGAGTACAAAAAATATGTTGATACCTGCTTTGAATCAATAACCTAGCTGATCTACAAACTATTGTTGAATCTGTGACAACCTGTGCCACACTATTAGGCCCAACATCCTCTATAGCTTCTGGAAGAAGCTTAAATTGGAAAGATGCATCCTTGCACTTTCCAGACCAATCAACAACTTTAAGGAAGAATGGACCTTCTGAAGATGTCACTATGACATTGATTAGTGGGTGTTTTCGGATGTCAGTCCATTCATCCATAACAATAGAGCAACCAAACCTCAACCATGTTTGTCTCATTCTTTCTTTTTGTACATTAATTTGGGGGACTTGTTTATCTAAAATTGTTGTTCTTAGTTTATGTTCTCTAAATGGTACATATGAAGGCCCTATTCTTGCAATTGCTTGGACCATTTCCTTGTAATAAGTAGAACAAACAACATGGAAGGGAATTCCATTGGAAAAAACAAATTTTCCAATTGCATCATCTGTGTCATGTTGATGTAGAACATTGTATATCCCAGACACTATCGCATCCATTGCACAAGAACGAGGCGCACCAGTAGAACCCTTTGTCTTTTTTGATGAAGAACTAGATGGATGCATATTTGTGGATGGATCAACATTGAGCCTCCAAAGTTGCTCTCTTTGATCTAAATTCAAGTTCTTTGAGGGACACATATTGACTTCTTTACCTATAATAGCCAAAAAATGTTGCTTCACCCTAGTATAGCTGCCAATAAAGTGATGCCCACAAATATTGTAGACTCAATCACGTGAGCCACCACCAACTTTTGGATTTTTTTTCGGAAGTCTGGTTACATAGATTAGAAGCGGTTTTCGAGGATTAAATGTCCCCTTTGCAATTTTTTCCAGATCTCTTGGTGGGCGTTCAAAATCTCCACCATGTAAAGGCCTATTTTGATTTCCTACCCTCCTTTGACTACTTTCAATTTCTTCTTGTGCATCATGTGATTCACTACCATTGTAGATGCTGTCACTGTTCCCAGAATAAATTTGACTCATCGCTATAACTTTTAGGCTGCAACAAGGGTTTTAACTTTACAATTTCGAAATTTCGAAAAATTAAGATTAAAAAATTCAGTGAAAATTACAGTGGAAAATTACATTGAAAAGTACAATGAACAACTAAAATTTACATGGAGAAAAATTTCAAAAAATGCATATGCAACTATGAAAATTACAATGAAAAATAAAAAATTAAAAAAATTTACATAGCAGTGAGCACTCAACACTATACAACAAACTTACAGTGGATGGGGTTGATGGGCTGGGTGGTAGATCAGCTGAGTGTAGC
This sequence comes from Pinus taeda, assembly GCA_000404065.3. Lineage (NCBI taxonomy): Eukaryota > Viridiplantae > Streptophyta > Pinopsida > Pinales > Pinaceae > Pinus > Pinus taeda. The sequence continues at coordinate 262,308 of APFE030074849.1, forward strand.
AGTGGGCAGAGGTTCAACAATTTTGTTTCAGGAGTGTCCATGTGAGTGATGGATTGAGTAGTGAGCATCAACAATGGACTGAGCAATCGTTGATGTGCTAAGTGAGAGGATCGGCAGAGGTCGACCGAGTGTGGAGGCTGGCCGACAGAGGTTCGAACTTCACCGTTCGATGGCGGGCTGCTTGGTGTCGGGCGAGTCAACATGCAGCGGTTCTTGGCATTGGGCGAGTCAACATGCAATAGTTCGATGGCGGGCTGCTTCACCGAGTCAATAGGCAGTGGTTCTCAGCGTCAGGAGAGTCAGCAGGCAATTGTTGTTGGCATTGGGTTGCTTGGCATTGGACTGCTTCACCGAGGCAGAGATGGCGAGCTGCTTGAGCCTTGGCGTCGGGCAATGTGTTTGTAGGCTGGTTGGCGATGGCGGCAATGTTCCATTCAACGAAGGAGCAGACATAACGCTGCTTGGCGATGACGACAGTGTTCCATTCAACGAAGGAGCAGACATAAGGCTGCTTGGCGATGGCGGGTTGCTTGAGCCTTGCCGTCGGGCGATGTGTCTACAGGCTGGTTGGTGATGGCGGTAGTGTTCAGTTCAACGAAGGAGAAAACATAAAATGAAATGTGAAATGAACATAATGTTAAGCCCTTCCCGGTCGATCAAGAAATATTAAAAATTACGATTTTTTTGTTTCATAATTTTTTTTTGAAAATTGTTTCTAGGGAAACATCCCCTCAAGACCCCTTAAGACCCCTTTCGCCTAGGAAACAACCCTAATTGGAGGAAACGGCCGCAAAAATGTAGGAAATGACCCCTTTCAAGTTCCTTCGCATACCCTATCCTTTGGGAGTGTGTGGAAACGCCCCCCTCTCGTCCGCAAGTCCCCGAGTGAGGGAGCTAGGAAACTCGACCCCTAGTTGGGGAGATGCGACCCTGTGGAACGCTGCAAATTCTTTAGTTCAACAAGAAATACATCTAATTCCGCTAGTCAACTCTGAGGTCAAACTGATCAACAATGCTTAAGGTCAAACCTGGTCAGCTACCCTCAAGTCATGCCTCCAATGTGCCTTGTAACTTGGCCTGATTTAATCTTCTCTAGGCTGAAATTCGGCCTTCCATAAACTGTCCAGAAACCAGAAATGTGGCATCCCAGTCTGCCCAGAAATTTGGCTTGCCCAAAATATGTTACCTAGAAACAAACATGTTGTTAATTTTCCATTGTTCTGTGTTGTTACAATCACTTTAGTCCAATTCTTAACTTCAATTAGCAATCAAATCAATCTTCCAGTAATGAATAACAATTGTAGGTAGAACAATAAATGCAATGTACAATAGAAGACAATCAAAAGCAATGACAAGAGACACAAGAATTTGTCAAAGACTAGGGAAAAACCGCATAAGGGGGGAAAACCTTTTCAATTTTTTCTTCTTATTAGACAATGGCTAGCAAAGAGAGATACAATAATCCAATTAGTCGAAAGTCTAAGTCAATCCCTTGACTATCGAACAAAGTTAGGTAACCAATATCAAACAATGAGGCAATAGTTAAATCTGTCCCAAGACAAATATGGTCAAAGTCAAAGTCTGCAATTCTGTCAAAGTCAACAACAGTCAAATGTGCGCTAGCCAGTCCACCAGTCAATGGTCAAAGTCCTACAATCAACTTGGTCAAAGCAACATTAAATTCGACCTTCCAAGATTGGCCAAACCTCACCAAAACAGTGAACAAAACTCGGTCAAAAGAGAGATGAATATGTTGTCAAAGTTTCAGCTAGTTTGTGGTCAACACATGTTAAAGTCTTGTGGTCAATGCAAGTCAAAGTGCCCAGAAATCCTCATTTTTTGTGTTAATAAATGCAACCTCCTCAAACAGATCCAAATTTGGTCAAACGAAGTCAAAAGTTGCCAAAACAATGTTGGTCAAAGTCTCCCAATTATAAGTAAAACTCGATCAATAGAAAAAGACACCTCCTTCGCACGTGTGAAATCAATCTGCAATTTTCAAAGCTGTACGAACCAATCCAAGCAAAAGAGAGAAGATGATGTGATGTGTGTCTTAATGAGGTGCTAGTGCGCTGAATTTATATGCATTGGAGGAGACCCAATTTATCTTTAATGCTGACCTGTACGTTTGTGTTGTTGTGGGTTTTCACTTTAAAAATACATTTTTCCTTAACCACATTAATTTCTTTCTGTTAAAATTCCTAGATCTAACAGTCTCAGGAATCCTACTGCAACCCGCTGAATCTACTTCACCTAGATTGTAAATTACATTACAAGCTTATTTCAGATTTCTTCTTGAAACGTTTAAGTAAATTACTGAAGCAGCCTACACCAATTAATTATGATTCTGAAACATTGAAACTGAGTAAGGAAAATTGAAACACGTAGGACACAATGATTTTTGGAAAAATGTCCCTAGAAAAATCCAATGCAGGAAGACTGATGCAACAACTCTAAGGGTTTATTATTATTAAGCAGTAGCAAAATCTGAATACATCACTAAATACCTCACACGGTTATTCAGTTATAGAGAGAAATACTGGCAGAAGCTTTATGAGTTTACCTCACACAATCACTGAGAAAAAATCCCGACTTTTCCGGCTGCTGAATGAGATGCCCTTGGCAGTGCTGCCTCTACGCTCTCCCAGCGTCAACCCTTTCAGGGACTGCGTCATCCAATTGGGGAATCGATCAGTAGTGTAGAGTCACTGTCCTCAGCCTCCCAGTCTCACACCTCAACTTTTGGTTGCTGAAACTGACCCTTTGCTCTAACTTTTGACTTTCTCTCTCTCCTTTTGCGTCACTTCTGCGTGGCCCTTTTGGCCCTGGGTCAAGGCTTTTGGATCACTTACTGCCTCTCTGCTGATGTATCTTCGGTTGAGAATCTTGCTCTCCGGAAGCTGCTATCCCTGCCTCTCAATTGCAAGAGATTTCTTTAATCGATTTTTCCTCCTGTGAAATTCTCACTTCAGAAAATCGATTTTCTCTATCTCTCTGTGTGTTTTCCAAATGACCCTCAAGCCCCTTCTTATATCTTCCTGTTGGACAACCAACAACCTAGATTAAATCATAATCAAAGGCTTAGATCGTTTTGGCTTGATCCGTGGCTTTTTCTAGAAGTTTCACCCTGATTATATTAATACCCATTAATATTTTAATTTTCCCAAGTTTAGACCTAGGAATCCCATTAAAAATAGTAATTATTTTAATAAAATCACTTTTGGGTGGAATTTCCCAAAACGCTTCTGGGTTCTTTGGAATACTTGTGCCCAAGCCTCCTTGCAAAAGTTGATGCTTAGAGCACATCCGATGCTACCCCAAATCAACACTTCCAATGACAATTTGGGGTTTTCTCTAGATGAGGAAGACTGTCCAATGGAGCAATTTATCCCTAATATGCCAAATCAACACGTACAAGCTAGGAGAGAGATATTTGGATTAGAGGGAGAGAGAAGATGATCTTTGTCCTTTCCTTTTCGTGCTTCTTGTTCTTCTCGTCTTTTGCTTGGATGCACAAAAACTGTCTTTCTTGTGAGGGGTCGACTAGTGCCTTTGTGGAGGAGGTCGAATGCCTTTATATAGTGTTCAGACTGTCCAGAATGTGTCTCTCTTTGTGCCAAATGGACATGAGGGAAGATTGACTTGACTAATTAATTATTTTTTCCCTTAATTATTTGACTAATCAAAGCCATATTTAACTAGGGAAAATGATAAATCCTCCACCATACTCTTTTTGGCCACTGGAAGTCACTTCTTAGCATCCGATCCTATAGACCTTCTCATTCCGGTTCCAATGAACTTTTACACTGCTGTATTCCATCAAATATTTCTCCCGGATTGCGACCTCAAGCAAAATTAATTAAGTCAGGTTCAATAATAACTTTTTTTTTTGAAAGTTGTCAGAATGCAACAGAACGAAAGGCAAGTTGTGTGGATGAAAGAATATGGCAATCGAATGCCATAGAATCCCATAAAAGCTCCTCAAAACGCCCCCGAAACCCCTTATCACATGAACGTGCTCCCATGAGTAGGCCATCCCGTGCCTTGGAAATCCACTCTGGCTGTACTATAGAGGAAAATAAAAATGGGGATATGAAAATCGTCGTCATTTTTCACTTGACTATTATAAATTTTGGGCTATCTTGTTATTGCTGTTATAAATATTTGCATGCTGTAATTGCGCTGATTAAACCCCTGGTTTATAACAGCAAAGTGTAATTTTTAGATTGCTCTTTAAGATTTACAAGTCCTTGTGATTTAGCCATAAGGTCCTTTGAACTCGTTATCTGGAAATTATACCTTAAATCACCCAAAACCCTAAATTTTGAATATGCTTTGGTGAATTTTATAGTAGAACCTTTAGGGGTTATTTAGCCTAATTGACTTGGGTCACTTATCCCTAAGATTTGTTGGGGTACCCCCTTTGTAGGATTGTATCTGAACACAAAACGACAGGGCAATAGTCGCTAAAGTGACATTGGTGACTAATCTTGTTGTTGCTCTTAATCTAGAATATTTAGCTAGGCTTTGTCCTAAGGTGCTACATTTGGTAGCAGCAATGAGAACACTGATTGATATTCCTGTGTCAACATCAACTTGTATTCCACTTGCATTGGTCGTCAATCTGTATTTTGGCCTTGCTTGTCCCTTTGATCAAATTTTCTTTCTTGGGACTTAGCCATTTTCCCATGGCTGGTACTGTTGACCACTACGTGTCAACTACCCTTAGCAGTACCACCCCTTTTCTTCGCAAAAGGGATAGCGCTTGGTTGACATGTCCGTGCCATTCGACAGTCATCGTCGACTTTATCATATTATGTTGTAAACCCAGTCTGCATGTGTGAATTATAAATAATCTTAGCAGAGCTGAGTCATGTATGAAAATTGCCTAGGTGGACCTAATTTTCTAGTGATAATCTACATTCCGGAAGGTTTTTTTGTCTCACCGATCCGTGATCGGCAGAGTTTTCCTTCAGTCTAACCCCAAAGCCGGAATGAATTTTGTCATTAGAATCTTAGGGGAATCCTAGTGCGTTGATCTGCTAGATTATAGTTGGTTGCAGAATTGGGTGATCTATGAGGGTCTATGTCAAATGGGTTTCCCCCCTTAGGATGTAAAATTGTAAAAGTTATGATGTAAAGTGTCTTGAGGGTTAGGAAATGTTTTAGTCTCCTCATAGGTCCTAAGTCCTAAGTCCTAGGTCCTAGGTGATTTTTCCAAAGGCCAAGTTCGAGGATCCATTTAAAATAAAATTAAAAAATTGGAAAAAATAAAAAAAACAATAAAATTAAAGATTAAATATAAATATTATAAAAATTAAAATAAATAAATAAATAATAATTAATAATAATAATAAAATAATATAATTTAAAGATAATTAAAATAAAATAAAATAAAATAAAAAAATAAAAAAATAATAATAAGTCAAATTTTTGAGTAAATAAATGTAGAATTTCAATTTTTAATATATTAAAATGCATTTAAAAACTCGACGGATGAGATTAAAAGAAATCTTGATCTTCATCGACGGTCGAGATTAGTTTGACATGGATCACTTGAGCTAGCCATTGGGAATTTTTCCTTTACATAGGGTGCTAGGGGTCATTTGAGATGAGATTTGATCCGAGTCTGGTGCTAAAGAAAGCTCTCTTGTAGTCATTTTTTGTGCAATAAAGAAAGACTTTGGGGTTAAAAGTCTTGCTGGTGTTACTCTTCTGGAAATGCTGTAAGATATTTTATTCTTTCTACACAATTTTATTTTCGGCTATTGATTTTAGCTTGATGAAGATTGTTTCAGGCACAGGTATCTTGTCTGATCTCTAGGGTTTGAATGATAGTTTAGATTCTGAAATATAATGGAAGGTATCTCCATTTGATCTGGATTTCACTATCGTTTTTTCCCTCTATGTTAATGGTTGATTTTAAGCTCTGCAGGAAATGTTAGTTTTAAGTTTACCGGGCGTTAGGGGAAGTTCTCAGCTGAACCAGCCAACTCCCGGATTGCGTTTTCTGAAAGAACCCAGCTAGTTTTAATTCCGGGCTTATCATCTGAAATTTTTTATGAATGCATGCAAGGTTTTCTGAAGCGTCTCACATTAAGTTTAAAATTCTGAAAATATTACTATGGATTATTGACAAATCGGGCTGCTTAAGAGTCGAAAATCTGTAAATATTGTAAATCTTTTTAGCTGGTTTTAGGGTTTTCAGTTTTGTTGTGCATTTTACTTCTCGGCGTTCCATTTTTGCCATTTCAGGTTACAGGTCTGCGAAGAAATTTTTGTTTGAAGCCAAATCTAGGCCCTGGAGGGTAAGATCTGGCCTCAGGATCAGTGCTTGCAGGGTTTTTCTGAAGAAATTCGAGTCTCTCCAAGCTATTTGTCTGTTAGGGTTTCAGTTCTGGCAGGAAAAATTACTTCAAATCTGGAAATTTATTTCAGAGGTTTTCATCATAAGCAAAGGGAGTTAATTTTTTTTTCTGAGGAGGTTCAAGGCTGTCCAAGCCATACCACTCCTCTGTGTGAAGTTCTTCATCATCGCTCGTCTACCTAAGTGAGATCCATCTGGCAAACTGGGTCCTTCGCTGCTTCTCACCTGCAAACCCTGTCACATTGCCTTCTTATCGTTGTTCCTCTCTGCGGCTCCTTCTCTCTGGCATCCGTCCCTCTTCGCTGATCTTTTTTTTTTTCCTGCTCTAAGCTCACAGCGTTGCATTCCCCAAAGCCTGCAAAAAATAAAAAAAATTGCATTGTCCCTCATTGCATTCCCCTCTTTCAATCTGTCATATCCCTGTCCCTATTTCTTTCTTTTGCGTCACACTCCTCACCCTCACGCAGCTCTATGCATTTCTTCCCTTCGCGCTGTCCTCCATTTTCACACTTCTCGTTCACGTGTTTCTCATTTCCTTGTTGCTTACCCTGTCTCCCTGCAAGCGAAATTGTCAAAAAAAAAAATTCCAGTGCCATGCTGCTATTTCAAGCTGCAAGCCAAAACCTTCCTACCGCAGCCTCTGCTATCCCATTCTTTTTTGCTGTTCCACGCTTTTTTTTTTCTGCATCCACCACGTTCATCAGCTCATCCGTTTCACTTGTACGCTGCCTCCACCACACGCTAACCTGCAAGCTCGTATCTGCTGTCCAACCAGTGTGCTGCCCCTGCCATACTTGCAAAAAACTAGCGTTTTCTTTCTGCCATCAAGTTCAAACCTGCACACACGCAAAAGTAAAAAGAAAAATACTTTGAGTCTATTTCCTTATGCGTTTTAGGATTTGATTGTTTAGGTTAGCGTTTGTTTTTTTTAATGAAATGTGTGTTAATTTAAAAAAAAAATCGATTTTCTTCATTGTTCAGATCTGAATTCCTTTTAGCTTTTGTTTTTTGTTTTAGAAATAGATAAAATTTAAGTTTCATTTTGTGTTGACACCTAATCCTTGTGATTGGGTGAATTATTGTAAATAAATAAATGAGAAATGTGAACAATCATCGGGAGATGAACTGAACAGTCTCTCCCTCATGTATATAACATACCTACTTGATTGAATGAATAATATGAATCAGTTTCTGTTTTGTGGAGTTACTGCCTGGCCTGACATGGTATCAAAGCCAGCTCCTTTTTAGCTTTCATGCTCCTTGTAACTCCTCTGTCTGTCTGTCTGTTTGCCATATTCCTTACCTGCGCTCTCTGTCTACCAGAAGGCGACTGTCCATAAATGCTACTGCCTCTGCCATATTCCATCTGCACTGACAACGTTTTCTCATATAACGGTAAACACCTCTGCGAGCCTGCCCTAAATCACTGAGCGCTCTGCAGTCTATCTACATCACGAAGGAATGTATTGAATACGCTGCTCCTGATTTGAATGTTGCTCCGTTCTGAAGAACAATGGTATATATATGTTGAATATGTTTTGGCTATACGCTGTCTTGTTTTGGCATATGCGTTAAATACATCGCCCATTCTACCTATGGATCTTGGTATTTGCAGTTATTACCTGCGTTTTTTGGTATTAATACAGTCACAGTTTTGTGTATACGCATATAGTGTTCTCATTTGCCCCGAAAGCTTCCATATGTTTTGCCGCTCCTGCGCGTGAATATTTGGGGAGACAACATGGCTATGCGTGGATTCCTTGGCCATATTTCCATAATTCTCACCACAGTGGTTAAAACGCTGCTTTACATAAACTCTGTTATATATACGCGGTTTTCATATCCACTTCATATATACGTTGTTTTCTGAACACTCCCCACCATACTGCAGTCTTGAAGAATGCAATCGAATGAAAGCTGATAATTTTTTAGGCTTTAAAGATCCATTCCACACTTACGCTTTTGTATTTTTCTCCAAATTGTAAATATTACATCGAAGAAATTGACGTATGTGTTTTTGCCTTTGCAAATTGGGTGAAATTTCTGTGCACATTTTTCACTTTCGGTCGAGATTCTATGCCTATAGTTGGGTCCGATTTGATTTCTGGTGTCATTTTTCCGAGGGGTTAAAGAACTTTTACACAGGAGTATTTGCCGAGGTTGACCGCTGTAAATTACAGTTCAAAGAATGCGTTGACCTACATGGTCATGACCATGGTATTTCTATATGAAGTTTATAGGGGATTTATATAAGATTTATAAGGTGAAGTTTTATGAGATTTATATGATTGAGTTATATGAAACTTATATGAGGTTTATGTGAGGTGGATTTATGGATTTATATGGGTCACATTGTGGATTTGAAATCTTTTGAGAATGCCTTTTGAGTACATTTTTACTGTATATTGGTAGAAGTATTTTATTTCTATTAGCAAAAGTTTTTTTTACAGAATGCATTCAATCATATCCATGGTAGGAATAGTTCTCACTGGCAAGGAGAACTATCCTGAATGGTCCC
>APFE030074852.1:6258-57199 GCA_000404065.3 Pinus taeda
TTTATTATTTATTAAATGCAATCCCTTCCAATAGGTCAATAACGTATGGACATAAAATTGTGGTTAGATGTATATCTTCAGCTAAGCCCAAACCAACCCTAGTTACCATGAAATTAAAGAAGAAAGGAAGATTTATAATCATGAAAACCTATTAGTTTAGAGCCTTTATCTAGTTAGGCAATGGAGACAATTAGTGAAAGGTCAATGACCTAGGGGCTTGGATGAAGAGGGTGAAAGATTGAAATTCTTCAATTAGAAATGACTAGTGACTTCACTATATGTAATATTTTGATGTCAAAGGATGCATGAATCAAGTTACTTTGATGGACTCTTGCAAAACAAATTTTACATGCCATGAAGGATCAAAATTTCAAGAAATTATATTACACTTGTTAATATGGCATTCATAAAAGACCTAATTTTAGAAATATAGCATGCAAAATGGAAGAAAATGTGACTATAAACTTACACATTTCCAATAGGAATCACTTCATGAATACCAAAAGTCCATCCATGCAAAAATCTCCTTCACAAGACAATTCGATCTATAAATGATCATATTACGTCCAAAAAGAAAGATAAGAGCTAATGTACCCTCCTCTGGAGAAGAAGAAGTGAGTGAATGATGATCAACAATCCAAAGTGACTCCCCTCTATTTTGTGAGGGTAAATATGTCACTTTTTCATAATTTTACAAAGAAAATCCCAAAAAAATTGCTTGAAGTTGTAATGTTTCAAACTAGGAAAAATAGTGCTATGCAAAGCAAACAATAAAAACAACACCATAATATTGAAACATTCAGTGCACACCCATAAGATGTCTAGGAATAACCAACGACTAAGCCATTTTATTATAATCTAGGAGAAAATGTTGGACGTGGGATCCCCCCAAGGCAAGTTTTGGGGCTTAAAGCCCAAGTTTTGACTAAGTCTATTGTAAAGACTCCACAATTTGTGGGCGTGGAGCACGAATCTGTAATAAAGTCATATGGTTGTCCGCCCTTACTTTTGTAAATGTAGTGTCGATTTGAGAAATCTATTGTATAAATAGAGCGAGGCTCTAAGTGTAAAACATCTAATAATCTAAGTATATAAATAAATTAATGAAGCAGTGAGTCGAACTATAGGGTTGTGTCTTTGGGTCGTAGAGTAGGAGAAGGCTCTGCAGCGGAGTGCGTAGAGGCCTGGTAGTCCACAACTGAGTGCACAGACCCTTGCAGCTGAGTGCATAGGGCAGGTTGAGTTTGTAACCGTTGGAAACAACAATAAAGAGAAGTTTTACCATATTTCTGTGTATTTTCTTGTTTTATGCATTATTGGGTATGAATTACAAGCTTACTGTTTATTTACTGCCTGAACTTATATAAATTTGCTGAGTAAGTGAATATAATACAAGGTATCTATTTATGCAAAGATAACTAACTGTTATAAGAAGATAAGTAATATCCACGGTGTGACTTAGGGAAAAAGTGTAGATCGTTGCTCCAGCAGCGTGAAAGCCCCACAGCTCCTGGTTAGGGTTGCGCGAAGGCGAATATATCAGGGCGCAAAGGCCTTGCAGGCCAAGGAAGTGCATGAAGTAACCTGCGCGAAGGTATTCATAGTTGGACCAAAATCAACCCCTCATACATCTCAAGGGTGCGGAAACTTGGTGCCAGCATTCCCCCCATACTGCTTCAGGTGAGACCTCAGTCTGTGCTCTACGGATTGTTGTCGAAAGGGCCAATAGTATAGGGATTTATTTGGCTAATTAACTTCGAACCTTGATCAAGCCCCAACAAGCCAACATAAAATTACAATAATGTGGAAGCAGTGCACATGGGCTTGCCTCAATGGCAAGCGTGATCAAGCCTAGGTGTTCATATGTCAAGCCTAGATGGCACAAATCACTGCTACAATGATGCCCTGCGCTGGCCTAGTGAAACTATGTTGCCTTCTGCGCAAATGCTACTGGAAACCTCACCTCTGATGCTCAGAAAATTCCAAGAAATTAACTCGGGCCTCTCCACCAAATATACAGAACAACCCACAAAGGAATTGGCCAAAAGTTGACGTAGAAATCTTTGCTCAAATTCTCCTTAGCTCCTATAGCTTTTGGTTGAGTTGGAATCCTTGTTTGACCCCCAAAATCTACCAGGAAAATTCTACAAAATTAGCCCCAAGCTCCTTAACCAAAACCAATCAAAACCTAGAAAGTGTTGGCCTGGTTTTGACCTTGGAAATTCGTCCTCTCAAGAGTCACGCTCTCCTCCAATTGCTGAAGTGTACGACCTGCCAGTAAATCCATAATAAGCCCTCCAAAACACACCAAAATGGTTGAGATAATCTTACCCGAACTTCCCCTTATCTCTCCCGACAAATACTCGCTCCACAACTGACCCACGAATCCCCCACGTGTGCCCAATGATGAATTCCTGCGCTGGTCCTAAGTGCTGGCAATCACACTACTCCCAGATGGAAATATCTAGCTCTCAAAATCCTCTTAAAGGCTAGCCTTCCCTTGTACTTCCTTCTCCAAAAGTCCTCCGGCAATTGCTCCCCGGAAGGCCACTAAATCATCTCCTGCATATTCCACTACTGCGTGTTTCTAGAGTACGCACTGACTGAATGATGGATTTGTTGGGAGCTCTGAATATCCACCTACAATCTCCTGGAATGATAAAAAGAAACCTCACTAGGGTGGCACTCGTGGTCGACCGAAGAGAGGGTGAGTTATCCACTTGGATAGCTCGGGCTAAACAACGAGTGGCCCAGCTACACAACTAGTACAACTAAGAGTGAGTTCAATATGTCCAAAAGATGCCAAATGAGGTTGAGCCTCTTCTATTTATAATTGGTGGGCCTCTTTTCCATGTGGCCCCCCTCAATCTAGCAATTTCATTTTCCATCCTTAGTCATTCGAACTGCCCTCTAAGGTGGTGTGTATTTCCTCATGTGGGTGGCCCCCACACTATGCCAACAAAACATTTCAACCCCTTTCCCTTCCCAAGTCTTTCCCAAAAATCACATGGGTCCCATGGACTCCCAAATTGTCAAAATTGTAGAATAAGTAAACCTATAACAATTTAATTTCCAAAGGGACATTACAGAAGTGTACAAATATGTTAGCTGATCTTGAGATAGCTCAAAAGCATAGTAGGAATGCCAAAATAACCCATACTTGTGGCAATTAAAACTCTTCAAAATGATTAACCTCCAAGAATGCTCAATTTACATTAAGCAAGTTATGAAATGGTTCATAGGTGTCCCTCACTCCAACAAATCATCAAATTCTAGCCAGGGATATTTATTTCATTTCCTATTTCATTTTCAAATCTTCCTATTTCATTTTTCTTTGCTCATACTCGCTTGCTGACATATTGCATACAATAAATCCATGTAACATTAATTTGAATCAAAGACTGGGGATGAGGGATTTTTTATTATATTTGGAAATCCTTACATAACGTGCTAATCATTCATAGCAATGATGAGAATTAATCTTTTCCATTTTTCTCCTTCTGCCTCTCCCTCTCTTTTCAATTTTTGTCTCCTATATTTTTGGTCACCTCACTAGTGATTGGTTCTCTTTAGATTGTTGTCTCAAGTAGGGCCCGACTTGAGATAACTTCTTCCTAGATGGGACTGGTTACCATCCTCCTTTCTCCTGTCACTTCCTTTGAATACCAGCATTGGTTGGTAAATCCTATAGACTGCAGCTATAGGATTGTGTAATTATCAATCCAGAGTATCCATCCTCTAAATTTTTGGTTCCTGACATTGCTAGTACAACTTTAGTGTCTTCTCCTCTTTTCTTTCTTTTTTTGCTGCCTCCTTTCCTTTGATTTTTCATTCTTCTACTCTCATTCTTTGAGAAGCAACATACGCATGCTAGATATTTTTGTCCTCATTGGTACTGTTACCCACCAAAAGTGAGTGGCCCATAGGACAAACGTTTTCCTTATTCATCTCTTCAAACCGATAGCGGGTAGCCCCTGAGAGCCACTAATAGCCAATGTGGCATGCCATTCATACCTCTGCCACCTACATCAGTCATGTGTTAGCTCACTCATCTTCCAAGAGAACATGTTGGAAGGTGTGCTTCTCATCAAAAGTTACTTTATTTATTTTGCAATCGGGTGCTTATACTTGTTTGTATTTGGGAATTCTTGTATTTGTATCAAGTCTTGTGTATTGTTAGGCCATGTATCCATGTGCCTAGAGTGGGGTCATGATTCATATTATGTTAAATGCTTACATCAACTTATGGTGCATCTACGTGTCAAGGTCTAAGCCAATCAAGATTCCCTATTATTGCATCATGCAATCATATCTCGTGTCAATCGATTGCATTCATTGAGTGATTAATTCGATGTATAGAACCCAGACTATGTTAAAAAAAATTAGCAACAAGCCATGAACTATGTGTTGATTTGGGGTAGCATCGGATATGCTCTAGCTACGAAATTTGGTGGAAAGGTTGGGGCACATGATATCTCTAATACCCATAAAGGGTTTGGGAAAATTCTAAAGAGATCAGGAGATATTAAAATAATTAATATTTTTAACAGAGTCCCTAAGTCTAAACTTAGGGAAATAAAATATTAATATGAATCTCTATTAGAATGGTCCAAAAGACATGGATCAAGCCAGATCTAATCTTATCCATTGATTAGGGACTTAATTTTGGCCGTTGAGATGTCAACAGGAAAATTATAAGAGGAGGCTTGAGGGTCACTTGGGGAACACACCAGAGTGATTAGTGATTCTATTCTCTAGAGCGCGGTTTGCTAAGAGAGATAGAATCAATGATCAGGAGAGCAGCTAAGGGGCATTGAGTACAGAGAGACAAAGAAGTAGAGATACTGTCAGGATAGCAGCAGAGCAGCCAGTGCTCACGCAGGGCCACACAGAGGCAGCTAAGTGTTGTGCAGAGCACCAGAGGGGCTAGCGTAGCTGACTCAGGGTCTCCTGGGGCTGACACAGGCCAAGATAGGCTAAGAGAGGCTGACATAGTCCAAATTGGGCACATGCTGGGGTTTCTGGAGCAAATTGGTGTTGAGTCGCTGCCAGAAGGATTATCCAGGGTTTCAGGGTTCAGCCAGTAGATTTTTCAAAAAAGTAGAGGTATTACTGCTAAGGAAATTCTCTGTTGGGTAGGCCAGTTTTAGCACCCAGATTGTACTCTGATATTGCTTAGTAAGAATACCCTCAGATAGTTGCACTGGTTTTCCCGCATTGGGTTTTTCCAGGGACATTAGTCCAAAAATAATGGTGTCATATGGTGTGTTTCTTCTTGTTTCTTTTAGTTGCTAATCTGTAATATGTTGAGCATGCACTAGTGTTTATTTTTAGTATTTACATTGTAAATAAATTGTTAAGGAAAAATAACAAGTAGGTAGGAATAAATCAAATAAAGTGCATGGAGGGTTTCTAACTAAGTAAACTTAGGAACTTCTACATGGTATCAGAGCGTGATTGCAGATCACAGGAGGACTAAGAGACTTCAATCGAGCAGAGCAACAACAACAGAAAACAGTTGTCCCAAGGTGACAAAAGTTGTTTCTAGCAGCACAGAAGCCAAGAAGTGATGCAGATCCAGCCAGAGCCACGTAGAGGAAGTTGGGAGCTGCGTAGAGCCTTAGAGAGGCTAGCGTTTCTGACGCAGAGGGCTGACGCAGGGCATCCTAGGGCTGACGCAGACCCATCCAAGGTGACACAGGGCCAGCGTGAGGTAGAGAGGGGCTAACATAGTTCACAGAGAGGCAGTTGTTGGGGTCTAGAAGGCTGTAGGAATATTGCAGAATGGAGCTGGTGAGGTACTATAGTCAGAATAGTACCTGACGGAGCAAGGCCATAGGAGTTGTTACAGAGGGTTTCTAGCCAAGGAACTTGGATCAACAATGCAGTTGCACAAGATGATCAGAGTAGGGGGCATATCGACAAGCGACATAAGGATTTCTAGGAGGGAAATCAAGACTCAAAGGGAGTCCTGAAGAATTTCCAGATGGGAAGTAAAGACTCGGAGGAGTCAAACAAAGAACTTCCAGAGGGGAAGTAGAGGAGCATCATGGCACTACACAGGGTAAGAGACCAGGACAGACTGGATGGATCATCAAACTTCGTAGTCTAGAAGGCTGGAATCTTATCAGTGCTTGACAGGAATCATGTCAAGAGATTCACCTTGAAGGTAATAGCTGTCTCAATCGACCCCAATGATAATGACAGGTACGAGGAGGCGATAGCGAGGGCCAAGTGCATTATCCTTGATTGGGTCAAGGATCATGTGGTGCCACATATAGCCGAGAAGGAAATGATATTTGAGATGTGGGAGGCTCTCAAGAAGTTGTATCAGCATACTTCTGTGCAGAGAAGAATGTTGCTGGAGAATCAGATGAAGAAGGGGCAATTAATTGACACCTTCCTCGGAGGACTGAATGAGATCCGAGGCCAGCTGACTGCTATAGGTGCAACACCGGATCAGGAGCTAATGGTGAGGACAACCCTCAATGTTGTCTCAGAAGACTGGGAAGTGTTTTTCTAGAGTATACTAGGGAGAGGGACACTTCCACCATGGGACAAGATGTGGGCAACTCTTCGCTAGGAAGAGATCAGACGGCAGTCGAAGATAGGTAGCAGTAGCAAGGGGATCAAAGTCAAGCAGGAGGAGGAATATGTGGTCCTAACATTTGAGGAGAAGCAGGAAAAGCAGAAGAAGAAAGATCTCCCCAAGATCAAGTGCTTCCACTATGGGGAGCTGGGTCATTATGTGACCCACTGTCCAAGGAAGAAGAGTAAGGGAGAGTCTCTCGAGATTAAGGTAGCACCAGCATGGGCAGAGAAGGAAGTTTTGATAGACGATGACTATGCCATGAGAGCACACATGCTATTTGAGCGGAAGTGGGGAGACATCGAGTTATAGTCAAGTGGACTACAGGCAATGAGGGGCAAGATCCTTGAGGTACCCAGCCTCTTAGATTAGACCTTGCTACAGGAGCCCTGACGAGGAGTAGAAGGATTGGCTGATGTGGGTAGAGACAGATGAGGATGGAGCGACAAAGAGAGCTACAGTGCAGGAGTCCCGAGACAACGCAGAGCTAGCAGGTTGCAGTAGTGCGAGAGGCACAAGAGTGTTGCACAAGTACAGGAAGGCATAGAGAGGTGTGTAATGGTGCGAGATGCAGGGAGTTGTTTCAGCAACACAGAGGTCAAAGATGGAGCACTTGTCAGCGGTAAAGGGAGCTTCAACATCAATGGGTGTTTCTAGCCCAACAAGGAGGTCAGTTGGGAGATCAGTCACTTACTTCTTAGTAACTGAGTTGCAGTGCAGCAGTGGGTAGCACGATGCAACATGATGAGAGGAGGTGCAGTGCAGATACAGTGCTGGAAAGAAGGACCAATAGTAGCACGGATGCAGAGGAAGTTGTCGTGCAGATGCAGCAGTGGCAGTGGCAGAACCATGGGCAACAGTACAGGATGCAACAGTGTAGAGGATGTTGGGCAGGAAGGTCTAACATCAGCACAGGTACAGATGCCAGATGATCAAAGTAATACTTAGTGAGGAGTATTGTTAGAGCATAGTCCTCGCTAAGAGGGAGTGTTGATTTGGGGTAGCATCAGATGTGCTCTAGCCACGAAATTTGCTAGAGAGGTTGGGGCACATGAGATCTCCAATACCTAGAAAGGGTTTGGGCAGATTCTAAATAGATCAGGAGATATTAAAATAGTTAATATTTTTAATGGAGTCCCTAAGTCTAAACTTAGGGAAAATAAAACATCAATATGTATTAATCTGAATATGTGTGAGAATGGTCCAAAAGACATGGATCAAGCCAGACCTAATCTTAGCCATTAATTAAGGATTTAATCTCAGCCGTTGAGATATCAACAGGAAAGGTATAAGAGGAGGCTTGAGGGTCACTTGGAGAACACACCAGAGTGATCAGTCCTTCTATTCTCTAGAGTGGAGTTTCCTAAGAGAGATAGAATCAGTAATCGGGAGAGTAGCTGAGGGGCATTGAGTACAGAGAGACAAAGAGGCAGAGATAGTGTTGGGTGTTGAAGTTTCTAAGTTTACTTAGTTTAGAAACCCTTCATGTACCTTTTTTTATTTATTCGTACCTACTTGTTTTTTTATTTAACAAGTTATTTACAGAGTAAATACTAAAAATAAACACCAGTGAATGCTCAACATATTACAAATCAGCAACTAAAAGAAACAAGAATGAACACACCACATGACACCATTATTTTTGGACCAATGTCCCCGGCAAAACCCAAGGCGGGAAAACCGGTGTAGCTATCTGAGGGTTTTCTTATTAAGCAATATCATAGTACAATTTGGGTGCCAAAACTAGCCTACCCAACAGAGAATTTCCTTAGCAGTAATACCTCTCAGTTCCAAACAAATCTACTACATGAAACCCCCGATAATCCTTCCGGTAGCTAGTCAGCACCAATCTACCCCTGAAACCCCAATGTTTTCCCAATCTGGACCGCGTCAGCCTCTCCTAGCCCAGCACTAGCCCTGCATTAGAGCCTCTACGTCATCTACGCTGGCCCCTCTGGTGGTCTGCACAACACTTAGCTGCCTCTGCGTGGCCTTGCGTGAGCACTGGCTGCTCCTGCGTCTCTCTATCTGGCTTCTATCCCGGTACTATCTCTGCATCTCTGTCTCTATGTACTCAATGCCCCTCAGCTTCTCTCCCAATCACTAATTATATCTCTCTTAGCAAACCTCGCTCTAGAGAATGGAATGACTGATCATCTTGTGTATCCTCCAAGTGACCATAGTATATGATGCAAAGGCTAAAGATCTTATTATGAGTGGACTTATCGAATTCGTTTATCTTAAGGTATTGAGTTGAAAAACTACTAAAGAGGTATGGGGTAAGCTTGAAAATATATATGTAGGTGACTCAAAGGTGAAACAAGAAAAGCTTCAAATCTTTAGGGAAAATTTTGAGCAACTCAAAATGAGGGAAGTTGAAGATATTGTTGCATACTTTCATCATGTTGATGAAACAACAAATACATTGGAAGGTTTGGGAGAACCTTTTGAAATGAAAATTGTTGTCTGAAATATCCTCAGAACCTTGCCATCAAGATTTAACCCTAAGGTATCTGTCTTGGAAGATAGATTGAATCGGACCAATCTCAGCATAGATGAATTGCATGGAATTCTTACGGCATATGAAATGAGGATTGAAGAAGAAGATGGCACATCTCACTTAGAAACAACATTTTCTGCATCCAATAAGAATAGTAAGGACAAGCAGACTCAGAAAGAAAAAATTTGCAGTTGTAAGGATGAAGAAAAGGAAGAAGAGGAAGAAGAACTCTTAGATAAATAATTCGTCTACTTCACACAGAAATTGAGAACAGGTGGGAAAATTCAAAGGTAAACTTCCATTAATATGTTTTGATTGTGGTGAGGTTGGGAATTTTTGCTGCTTAATGTCCTCACAAAAATGAGGTTGTTACGAATGGAAAGAAAGGTCCTAGGAAGTTCAACAAGCAAAGCAAGAAGAAATGGTTTAAGAAAAGTTTTTTCACTAAAGAATATAGTTCCTCAGTTGAATAAGTCAATGCTAATGAAGAAGAATTCAACGGAAAAGTATTTTTTATGGACAAGCATAATAAGCAAGAGGCACCTGATGAAGAAGGATACAAAGAAGAAATGACTGAGTTTAAATTTCAAAACGAAGTGATCAGGGTTATCAAAGAGCTCAAAGTTGAGAAGAAGCATGTCAACACTCTGGAAGATGAATTGAAGATAAAAAGAGAACATGTCCTCAACCTCAAAATCAAGGTTGAAGAATACAAGCGAATTGAAGAATCTCTCAAGAAAGAATTAAAGGAAAACAACAAGGAAAGAGGGGCATTGGAAGCTGAAATAGTCTCTCTACAAAAGGAAGTAAAAAAAAAAAAAAAACTACGCCAACAGTTCAAATACTTTGGACGAACTCATCAACAACCAACGATCATACAACAACAAGATTGGTCTTTGTTACAAAGAAAAAATAAAAAAGAAGTCGAGTCCTTTTATGACAATTAAAGAAGATGGATATGCAAAATCTACCAAGCAGATAGGTCTCTCAGCTAAATCAAGAGATCAAGACTTGCAAGAAGAACCTTGAAAGACAATTCCTCAAAGAAGATTTCCTCCCAAGTACCAATCTATCTTTTATGGTCATTGTTATTCATGTGGAAGGTTTGGACATAGAGCTGCAGAATGTCGCATGTATGTTTGGAATGGATATAATTCTAGGATATCCTTCAGAAATGAATATTCCAGAACTCAACATAACATCAACAAATTTTATCATTTGAGATGATGTCAAATGTTACAAATGTAATAATTTTGGACATAAGGCTAGGGATTGTGAAGTTTCAAACATGTACAACTATTATCTGAAAAACCCTAGAAGAAAATTTGCAGGATCACGAGATAGACACCAAATGAAATCTTCTATGAATAACGTTGAATGTTACAAATGTCATAACTATGGACACATAGCTCGTAATTGCAGGCACAAGATGGAATAAACCATGAATGAAAGTCTTGACGACGAGAATAAGGTTTGAAAAGGAAAACAGGTACACAATGAACAAGTACAAGATAAGCAAGAAAAGAAAGAATACAATAAGGTGCCAATAATTATGCTTTCACAATTCGTAACAAATTGTGAGGAATCAACAACTTCTTCGGTTAATGGCTCATGTCAAGACATTCCATTAAATGACACACCATTCTGAACAATTCAGCTTATCGACTCCTAGAAATTTGAAGATAAGGAGTCTATGCAACAGTATATGACATAAGTCTACGATTGACAGACAAGTAATTTGAACAAGATGGCAGTTTCATTACATGTTCAAGGGGGTAAGAATAGTTGAAGTATTACAGATTTGAGAAAGGAAGCATTGACAAGCAATCTCTATGTGAATGTGGATTGATATAATTTAAAAATTGTCGAAGTATATGTGGATGATATAATCTTTGGAAGTAGTGATGACAGATTAAGTAAAGACTTTTCCATAAAAATTCAAATTGAGTTTGAAATGTCTATGCTTGGAAAACTGAAATACTTTTTAGGGCTTCAGATTTCTTACTAGGATAAAGGAATATTCATATATCAAACCAAGTACATCAAATAAATGCTCAAGAAATTCCAAATGGAAGATTGCAAGCCAGTCCTTAACCCCATGGTAACAGGTTGCAAGTTAAGCTTAGAAGATTCGTCAAAGGATGTGGAACAAAGGTTGTATAGATCCATGATTGGTAGTCTCCTATATGTGACAACGTCCCAACCAAATGTGATGAAGGCAGTTGGACAAATAACACGATTCCAAGTAGCACCAAAAGAAGCTTATATCATTGTTGTCAAAATAATTCTTCGATATCTTAAGGGCACATCAGAATATGGTCTCTGGTTTCCCAAAGGAATTGATCTGGTCATCCAAGCTTATGTAGATACAGATTGGGCAGGAAGTGTTGATGATCGTAAGAGTACCAGTGGAGCAGCGTTCTACCTAGGTGGTTTCCTTGTCTCATGGCTAAGTAAAAATCAGTCTTCAAAGTAGACTACATCGCGACAACAACTTGTTGTACTCAAGTTCTCTGGATGAAGAAAACCTTGCAATATCTTCAAGTTAAGTTTGATGATCTCATTCCCATCTTCTGCAATAACACCAATGCCAGCAGTATCTCCAAGGATCCTATGACGCATTCCAAAACGAAGCATATTCCGATTAAATATCATTTCGTTAAAAAGTAGGTCGCCGAAAAGAATATCAAGCTTGAATATGTTGGCAAAAAGGAACAAATTACTGACATCTTTACCAAACCATTACCTCATGAATAATTTGAGTATCTTCGCCAAAAGCTTGGGATTCTCCCAAGTTCTCATTAGAATCTCTCTTATCTAACTAAGTAGAAAGGAGGGGTGAAGGTGTGTACAGGTCCACAGGATGACAGTTTTTCAGGGGGAGTTACCCCTTTTCCATTGATGACAAAGGGGGAGAGAATGCAGTAGGAAGAGGTGTCATGATCGCAGGGGGAGTACTTGTGTTGCCATCAATGCCAAAGGGGGAGATTGTTTATCAGTGGCTACCCTGATATTGCATGGGAATTTTGACTTAACAAATTACTCTATTCTGAGTCAAGGATCATCTAGACGGATTTTACTCGTCGAGATGTTTCTGTTGATATATGGCACGCCACGTAATTCTTCATGGTTTGAGAGATATTCGTGTTTGAGGTCAGCAACCCCAGTTAGTGGGCTAAAACCCTGTGGAGTTGTGGCATGGCACTCATAATTGGTTGTGTTCATTGAATAGTCAATAATTAATAATGTTGTTTTTTCCTCCTAAAATCCCTCCAACGTTCACTTGTTGAGGACCCTCTCAACTCAAGAAATTCATGTAAATAGTGACCCTCATATCCTCCTCTCGTAGGGATTTTGTGGCTTCAAACAGGTCATCATGGAATTTTTGCTATAACTTTTTTTTTTTTGTGAAGCTTTCGAAGCTGAAATTAAAAAAAAAATGATTAGAAATCTTGATGAACCTTGTGACCGAATTTTAGATCTTGGTTCGCTATATTTTCAGAGATATGATCTGATGAAGTTAGGGTTTTTGCAGGCTCCTGGATTCCATGTTAAACAGGTGATGTTGGGAAAATCCTCATAAATTTCTCCCTGAGCATTGGATTCAAATTTCGTAAATAGTGACAGAAAGAGGACAAACTGTAGTTTGTTGGGTATCATTTTTAGGGCCGAAGGTTGCAACAGTGACACTTCTTCGTACAATTTTGCTCTACTGAAGTAGCCTTTAATCAGGCCATCGTGGGAGATTGGGGATGACTTTTTCTTAAAGAATCCAATCTTGATTAGAAATGTGGGGTTGGAAAGATGACTCATAGGGCTACCACAAGACGAAATTTAAGGCCCTAGAGATCCAAAAATACATAGCTACAATAGATTCAATATCGGGCTCCTAGAAGGCAAGAAAAAGCATGCATTCAAGGATCACTGCAGTAAGGAACACACATCAGCAATCAAGGGTAAGTCTCCTATGATAAGGTATGTATGATTAGTGTTTACATTTGAATTTTGAGTATGATCTCTGACATATGTTTTTGCAGGACAACGTAAGTATATACATGGTTTCAGTTATATCTATATGTCTCCGTATGTCACAATTAGTTTTTCAGATGTCCTATTCTTGATACTACACATTTGATGCTACATATTCTTGATGCTACACCAAGTCTGCTAAATGTATATGATGTTGTTAGTTCATGTTACTTGCCTTGTCATATTTGATAGAATGGTCTCTATTGTTGTACTTAGAACTTGGTCCATCACAAGTCTAGGATCTATCATCAATTTTTATTGTATATATCTTTAGGTTAGTTTTGGATATAGTCTTGCATAGATTCCAGGCCTATATGAAGAGTGGGAGTCTTTTTCTACTATTGCAACAAGTCAACAACAAAAGTGATAAGCACACATTAGGTACGCATTGTAATTTTAATTTGTATCTATTCATTATTATGCACTTACATGTGTTTTGCAAGCACAGGTAAGTTGAAGGGTATTTTGTTTGATTTTGGGATTGGTTTCGTCAAGAAAATTTTGCATGTTGGTAGAAGAAGATTCAAGTACAACTTCAAGTAAGAATTCAAGAGCAGAAGTATCAAATCAAAGGAAGCATTGCAGTGGGACATCCTTTGAAGACATGACAACCATCCATATATTATGAAGAAGTGTCAAGGCCAAGAGTCATCATTGTAAAGTTGCAAAGAGTCATTTGTAAAAGTGTCATGATTGGAAGAGTGATTATTGTAAAAGAGTCAATCTGCCTAGAGTCAAAAAGGCATTATTGGGAGGTATAGGAGTCTCTATTGGGATGATGTCATGGTTGGGTTGGAGGTCATAGTGTGATTGGGTGTTTGGTCAAAATCATTGTAAATAATATTGTATCGTGGATCGTTGTCCCTGGTACAGGATTCCACACACTTATCTCATTTCAGTCATTATAGGGTGGCATGGAGGTGCTAGTCTAGTGCATGAAGTCTCCTATAGGTTGGAGCTTATGAACACTTCATGGTGGTATGTTGGACTAGGATGTTGGGGAATCCATTCAGTTAACTACTGAAGAAACTAGAGTGTTGGGGTGTCCTTCCAGTGTGAGTTGGAGAAGAATTTTTTTCTAGAATTCTAGGGATTTGTTTCTTTCATTTCAGTTGGGGCTGAAGATTAAATAATTTATTAGAAAAGCGTTCGGTGGTTTTTGACCCAAAGGGGTTTACCACCTAAAATTCTTGTGTCTACTGTGTTCTTTTATTTACTGTTATTACTGCATAAACATTAATAATAATTGAAGATTAACTAATGCTCTAAAAATATTTAAAAGTGTTAATTTCTAAGGAATACTAATTAAGGATGTTATAAGGTACGTATAACATAACATGTTCATTTGTGAAGTTTTTGTTTAAAGGTCTATATATAAATATGCATTAGGGTTTTGCTATATGTTTTTAACTCTAAGGTCTGTAGTCTTATATTTGTTGAATATATAGGATTATAAACCCTAGATGGATATTGAATAACAATCCCTAGTGAGGGTAGAATTGGATTTGAGATTCAAACACTAGAGTTGATGTTTCAAAAGGTAACATCATAAAATCTAGGGTTTGGATCTGGAAACCTTAGGAATTCTTCCTTTTCATGCTTTCATACTTGTATATTTTTCTTGGTGGTAGTTGTCAATAAATGTTGCGGGTACTTAATAAGTAATATATGATGATCTTATGAAGAGTATGATGAATAAGGACTTGGTAATCAAGTTAGATCCTTGGGCACTCAGATAAAATTAGACTCATATGGAAACGGATCATGAAGATGCTATCATTGTCACAAGATGGAACAATATAAGAACCAATGTCCTGAAAATCCGAACAAAAAGAAGAGAGAAAGAGACCAACATACAATTGCAATTGATGAAGCTCCACCAAAGAAGACCAAAATTGAGGACTCTGAAGTCAAAGAATTATTCCATTAAGTATTTTGGCATATTATCCCTTGTATATCCTTCACTTATAGTATAGGTTATTGTTTTTAGGTCTTGGATCAATATTTATTTTTGATCTCTAGGGTTTATAGATCTAATAAGTTTTGTTTAAAATTTCTTGATTTGTTTTGATAAGTTGAAGAAATCCCTCAGAAAACTAGATTGATGCAAGATCAAGAGGGAGCTTCCACCTTTTCACAAAAGACAAGTATTTTTTATTTATTTCATTTTTTTTATTCCCTCTATACATGTTTAGCTTTATTTTTTATGCTTGATTATAATCCTTTCCTTGTGTTTTCTTTGGAAGAAGGATTGCAGATATATTCTAAAGAAAGGATTGTGGTTAGATTCAGAGGGAGCCTCTAAAAGGAAGACTTGAGAAACTTGTTGCAAATAAATGCCTTGAAGGTTTGTAAATAGAAGCAACTAAAGGTATGTACAAGGTTACAAAATGTAGCATATATCCATTATATACGAAGGTACGGTCATTTCTAGGGTTTTGTTATAGAATCATAAAGATTCTTTTGTTAGGGTGTTTAGATTAAATCAACCCTTGCAATAACTATCTTTTTGGTGAAACCCTAATTTTTAATTTTTAATTTTTAATTTTTGGGTTTGTTGATGGTATCTTGGGCATACGATAAAACCCTATAATTTTAGGGTTTAGTGATAGTATACAGGGTTTATAAAAAAACCCTTTTAAAAGTTGATAAAAGATCATAAGGTGTGAATAATGAAACCCTAGGTATGGTTGAAACCCTAACATGATTTACGTATTGAATATCTAAGTTTTCATAATAATATCTAAGGCTTGTGACAAAACCCTAGCAAAGGTTGTTCTAAGAGTACAGGGCATAAAAGTATAATGTTGGGTATAAATGTGTTCGTACAATTGAGACCCTAACAAGGTTTAGGTTTTGAATATCTAAGGTTTATTTTCTTGTTTTAACTATTGATAACCCTAGATGCTTTCATTGTGATGACATGTTATTGATAAAGTTAATTGCATGCTCTTGCACATATATATTTTTGTGTTCGTTTGTACTTATTGTTGAGATTTGCAGGCACATAGTTGTAAAGAGGTATGCCTACCTCATACTTGATGATGACCTTATTATGATAATGAGCATGGTGGCAAAAGAAAACTCCAAGAACCTTGATGAATTTGAAGTTTACAATAATGATTGAATGGTGACCTTGTTTTCATATGAACAAATGAAGTTTTGGAAGGTTGAAGTTATTCGATGATATGATGATGCAAAAGAAAGAGCTCGTGTAGCTAGAAGAATAAAGTTGTTGATCCCATTAAGTTGGGAGGGAGCTTGATGAAGGAAAATGTAAATACACCATAGTTAAGAGAAAGAACATGATCCTGGAAAATATCAATAAAGGAAAAGGATAGGAGAATAGCTAAGGCACTACTGATGGTTGGTATTAATGTGTTGCGAATAAGATTCAGTTATTGTGAGAAGTGATGAAGTTGAGTTTGGTGCTACTAGAGAATTTGGAGAAGGAAGCTTCCTTCAGAATAGTTGAGGACCCCGAATATTGTGCTAGCATATTGATAATAAGAACCAATATATTGAAATTAATTGGGGTCATGAGGCTACCATATGTTGAGATGAATGAATAGGTAGTTGATGTGTTGACCTCTCCTTGAGAAGTTTGAATATTTGATGAAGCATGTTTGAATTAGTGGATATATCTGATTTGGTTGAGAGGGAGAGATAAGTATTATAAGTTGCTCATATGATCGTATTTGGGGGAACTTCTTGGCCTAGTTAGTATTGAGATCTTATGTTGTGGTTTTGCCTTGATGATGTCTAGATCTCAGTGTGGAAGGGTATCTTGGTCGTGATGGAGCTCTATTTTAGTTTTTGACCTTGATGATACCTAGATCCCTGTGAGGGTTGGTGTCTTGGCAAGGAGACCTAGATGTTATATATATCTAGTTGGATTGATACCAGGGTCGTAGCCCGATGGTTCCTATAGTGGCATGTTGCCTTGATGACACCTTAGTACCTGTTAGTGTCTTATATCCTTGAATGAGTGTCTTGGAAATGAAACTTGGATCCTTGAATTGGTGTCTTGATGACCACACCTAGATCCTTGAAATAGTGCCTTGACACTTGGACCTTTGATATGATATCTTAGAAGTTTGGTATATAGCATTGCGTATGTTGTTGTACTCTTCTTGGAACATTTCTAATTGAGGTCAACCTTGTATTGGTTGAACAATTATGAATACCTCCCTAGTTAAAAGGGAGTGTTGAAAATGTAACTAGTGTCGATCTTCATAATTGTTGTCTAGCTCATGATATAATGTATTTGTGAAAATAAAAGAAAAAGAAGAATTATTGTCAAAGAAAAATTGTTTATAAGCATGGGTTTCATGCTCATTTCATTATGTTTCTAGGTCAAAGCACCCATTACGTGCTTCTAGGGTTTGTGTTTTGACTCATTATCCTTGTCATTATGTACAAGACCCTTCTTGGGCTCATTGTATCAAAGAAGAAAATTATTTTTATGTAAATTGTGTCACCTTTCACTCCTCCACCAAGTGGGCCTCAAAAGAAGACATGTTGACCTCATTGACAGAATTTGACCTCACCGGAAGACTATAAAATCAGTGCAATTCGACTTATTTGAGTATTCATCCAAGAAAGAAGTTAGATCTGCAATTTGAAGTGGAAAAGAAGGTGTGAAGAGGCTACAAAGGAGGAATAAACTAAAGAAAAGGAAGAAGAAACATTTTTTAAGCTAAAAGAGTTGAATTTCTCTCTTGTTCTCCCACATGTGAAATTTTTTGGGTTGTAGGAACAGGCCGAAATCACAAGTCTACAGTAAGGCCAAAATCCTGATGCACTAGGGGTAAATTTTTTTGTTGACGCAATATTAAAGAAGTTGATTGGAAGGACTATCTTGGGAGGCCAACTTGGTGGATTGAAGAAGGTATTTGTCTTGGTCAAGGGTCTTGGTTTTCTCATTCGATTTGGTTCTAAAGGAAGAGAAGAGGATTTTTGGGTTTTCCCCTAGGAGAGGGGTTTTTCCTTGGCTTAGGGCCTATATATTATGTCCTTGTTGTTTTGATCTACAGGCATTTACGTTTTGGTAGTTTCTTGATGATAAGAAGATGAAATAAGACATAAAAGAAGTTAATAAGATTGCTAATAAATCACAAGTAATTAAAAATAAAAAAATGAAAGAAATAAAATAAAAAAATAAATTTAAAAAAAATCCACCTTTCTGATTTTCAAACAGATAACACTGCCATAGGGGTTTGACCTATCTTTTTCCAATAAACACTAAAGAGGTTTCATTCCTTCCACCAGGCTAATGATAGGCCAACTCGAATCCAGCTTAAGATCTTGATATTTATAGCCTCTAAATTCACCAGGAAATAAACAACCTTGCTGCCCGATCTCTTGGAATGCAAGACTATTACATAATCTAGATTTCAAAGTAAACCATGTATGCTTCCAACTATACCTTTTCTAGCTACAAACTCTTCACTATTTTCCTGGAGGTTGTCCATTTATAAGTTTTTGTACACACTAGATAACAATATGTGAATCTCCATCAATTTGTAACAAACGACACCACTCATGAATAACGATTTGAATACCTTTATCCAACACCAAAAACTCAACCATATTGTTACTAGTCGATCCACAACTCTTCACGAATACTCTCAAGGTTGAAGAGTTATAAACTCTTCAAATACCTCCAAAACCAATAATCTGAGGGTTTCCCTTCGACGCTCCATCAAACTTTAGTTTGATAAGACCTCTTGGAGGAGGAGAGAAATAAATGTTTGATGTAATATTTAGATCCTAAAACATTTTTTCTTTGGGAATGCTAATCTTCTAATCTAGACTTAGTTTCTTCAAGATCCTTCCCTCAATACTAACTTCCAATTTTTGATCGACCAAGAGATAACAATAAGGGTTCCTCTTATGTTTGGTATAATCGCCTCTTTAATCAGTATTGTCGTTCTCCTTTTGTCCCTAAAATTTTTGGCATTTCTCTCCTTCCACAAATTTTAAAGAATAAAACCTTCCACTAGTATCCAAGCCCTATTAACTCTAGGGCTTTTAAACAAAGAAGAGTTCCCTTGAGCTACAAATGACACTAAACCCTCTCTATTTTGATTTTCTTTACCAAAAATGAATAAAAGAATGAACCACACTTCCTCTACAAATAAGTAGGAGTTAAGTAAATGCTCCATAGTCTCTTTAGCCATATTATAAAGAAAAAAATGATGGTCCTTCAATACCTTTCTTCCTAATGCGGTCCCAGGTGAGTAGCTTGTGCCTCCCCACCAACCATAAGAAACGTGAAATTTTAGGCTAGTGAACTCCATACCAGATCTTACTCCAAATTATTTCTTTCTCTAGGCTTGTATCACCCTCAAGGAAAAAGTAAGCTTATTTTAGAGTAAACATACTAATAGGCCTCATACCCCAGCGCAATATATCCCTATCCAGTGAAAAACATATCTCTCTTTCTGATAATTTGTTAAAAACTTTCCCAAGGAAATTCCTAGGGAAATAAGGGCCAATTGTAGAAATAACTCGAAATTTGTAGCTGCTAATGAAATCAGACTAAGATCAATATACATACAATAGAAAAACAGGCAATCATTCAATCACAATGAACACAATGTTTTTACTAGGGAACTCAACTGGGAAAAATCCCTCCTCTGTTTGTATTATATCATATGAAAATTTAGATATATTACAATGACTGCTTCAAGCCTTGAATCTCAATCTGCACTGCAATATTGATCTCCTCTTGAGTCTGCTCTGGCCAATACTTTGCCAAAATAGGCCTCCTGCTTCCTCCTATTTCCTTGCACAATTCCTACTCCTAAATAATAGGAAGAGATCTTATTTTCTTGCACAATCCCAATTGAATTCCTCACTTGCTACATGTAAACTCTATACACTCATCAATATACAACAATAAATACAATTATTCCTTTTCCCTCCACTCAACTAGGCAATTAAATTGCATGCATGACTAGGGCTATTTTTAGTAAATTGACTAGTTAACTAAGAGATCAGTGAGTTAACAAAAGTTACAACTACTCAAATGAATTCATATTGACTCTATTCATGATTAGAGCTCAAATAACTAAGTTTCGTTAACTATAACTACACTATATTTCTAGGTCTTAGCAATCAACTCATGCACAAATCTAATTCTATCCCACAAACTTAAACTGAATGACTTAACTAAGTTACTTGGACATGTCACTCCTGCTAACTGCAAATCAAGTCATCCTCATGATGTGGAAAATTTGAATTTCTCCATTTGACTAAGACACAAGTTTAATGAATCATTTTTTTGCTACAATTTAACACTTCCTCTTAGAAAGAAAAGGGTTTTGCACAACCCTAATCCTTCTCCTATGGAGGACTGCATTGTAACACAACTAATAATCCTATAGCAACAACTATAACTAAGAAGCAACCAAAATATTGAATCAATTGTCTCTACGCTGCAATTTTCTCCTGAGTCCTTAACTACTACTAGCCTCTGCAACTAGTGCTCAAGCTCTGGCTACATCAACTGACACTGATCCTTCTACTACTGAATACGGTGGGCCCCTATAGCAAGGGTAATGATCCATGTGAAGAGTATAATGTAACTACTACTGCTCTCCTATGGATCATGCCCAAATATTTGCAACTCTAGGACTAAGGCTCTACATCGCCCCACCTCACTCCTGGAGGTATAACTGAATGCATGACGAAATCTACCTCTAGCTTCTAGATATTTTTAACTCGAACACCAATTTATTTTACTTGTCCAATAGAAACATGCTTCAAATAAGCTTTCCCCTTACTGAGCACCACATCATATCCATGGTCTTCAAGTATAGCGATAGAAACTAAATTTTTCTTTGGGTCAGGAACATACATTACATTATTTAGGTGAAGATGAGAGCCTGACTCCCTCTTAAAGGTGATAATTCCAATCCATTTGGTACTATATCTCCCATCATGTCCGAGCTATATGGGTAATTGTAGGTCCTTCTCCTCTAGGTTGTTAAAGAACTCATTATTTCTTGTCATATGATATGAAGCACCAGAGTCTAGGTACCACTCGCTCCCTCTTACTATGCTCGCCATGCAAGCAATGAGGGTGAAATCAAACTCAAATTGTGATGTGAGAGTATCTCTTCTTTCTGTTGTTGTAGGCTCCTTAGCGTATTTCTTATGCAAACACTTGGTTACATAGTGTCCATACTCATGGAAGTGAAAACATTTAATTATGTTGAGGTATTTCTTCTTGCCATGGTTCTGGCTAAATTCTACCTCGCCTTGGTCCTTCTTGCCTTTGGCATTATTTATTTTTCCAACTAGAGCACACTCTTTTTCCTCATCAGATATGGACGAGACTCCATCTCTAATGTTTCTTTTAATCTCCTCTTGCTCCAAGTCAGACCAAAGTCTCTCCCAATTTGGGAGCTTGTCTCTCCCATTATCTGAATCCTGATATTTTTGCCAGGACTTCGTAAGACCAAGGAATGCTAAGGTTAGATGGTGACACAATCTCTCCTACTCCTCGAAATTAATCTCTAACCTAAGTGAATATGGATAGGTATTGAACAATAGTTTCATTTTTTTAGCATCTGAATGTTCCGGATCTTATCTTTCAATGCCAATTTCCTGGCATCATTGTTGTTTCGAATAAATTTGCGAGGGTTTTCCACATCGCACAAGCAATTTTCTTGCCATGCAAACTCGAAACCATATGATCTTTGACTCCCTCCAGGATAATCCTCATGAATTTTGAGTATCTTTCTTCCACTGAGTTGTTGGTTTTGGAATATCAGTTTGTTTGTACTCCACTTTCATCCATCACAACTTATATTCTATCTTTCCAAGCAATGAAATTTGAAGTGCCCTCCAATGCATACTCAAGCCTCAATATGTAGAAAGACAGTGTTCCTGCACTGAAGAAAATTCTCACACCACAAATCTGCTATTTCAAATTTCTTTGATACATGATAAGGAAATAACTCAAAATTTGTAGCTACTAGTGAAATCAGATTGAGATCAATAGCCACAAATTTATTATACTTAATTTGCAGAAAGAAAAACACACAATAGAAACACATGCAATCATTCAATCACAATGAACACAATATTTTTACTGAGGAACCCAACTGGGAAGAACCCCTCCTCTGTTTGTATTATATCAGATGATAATATAGATATAATGACTTCTTCAATCCCTGAAGCTCAATATGCACTGAAATATTGATCTCCTCCTAAGTCTTCTCTAGCCAATACTTAGCCAAAATAAGCATCCTTCTTCCTCCTATTTCCTTGCACAATTCCTACTCCTAAATAATAGGAAGAGCTCTTATTTTATTGCACAATCACAAGATAATTACTCACCTACTACATGCAAACTATGTACACCCAACAACATACAACAATAAATAGAATTATGCCTTTTCCCTCTACTCAACTAGGCAATTTGAATTGCATGCATGACTAGGTTATTTTTTAGTAAATTGGCTAGTTCATTGAGAGATGAGTGGGTTAACAACAATTACAACTACTAAACTAAACCCATATTGACTCTATTCATAACTAGATCTCAGATGAATGAGTTTCACTAATTATAAATCCACCAGATTGCTAGATCTTAGCAACCAACTCATGCATAACTCTACTTCTAGCCCACAAACTCGAATTGACTGACTTAAATAAGTGACTTGGCCATATAAATCCTGCTAACTGCAACTCAAGTCATCCTGTTGATGTGGAAAATTCGAATTTCTCCATTTGAGTAAGGCACAAGTCAAATGAAGCCTTTTCTTGCTACAATTTAACACTCCCTCTTGTCAAGAAAAGGGTTATGCAAAACTCCAACCTTTCTCTTGTGGAGGAATGTATTATAACACAACTAACACTCCCTAGCAAGAACTGCAACTGAGAAGCATCTAGAATATTGTATCAATTGTGTCTCTGAGCAGTTGTCTCCTAAGTCTCTGACTGCTACTAGCCTCTGCAACTGGCACTCAGGCTCTGACTGCATCAACTGACATTGATCCTTCTACTATTGAATATTGTGGGTCCCTGTAGCAAGGGTAATGATCCATGCGAAGAGTGTACTTTAACTGTTATTGCTCTCCTATGGATCCCGCTCGAAACTTTTCAACTCTAGGACTAAGGTGCTACATCGCCCCACCTCACTCCTGGAGGTATAATTGCATGCATGGTGAAATCTATCTCTAGCTTATAGATATTTTTAACCCGAACACCAATTTGTTTTACTTGTCCAGTAGTAACATGCTTTAAATAAGCTTTCCCCTTAATAAACACCACATAATATCCACGGTCTTCAGGTACAACTACATAAACTATTTTTTTCTTCAAGCTGGGCACATACATTTCATTATTTAGGTAAAGATGAGAGTCTGAATCCCTCTTAAATGTGACAATGTCAATCCCTTTAGTACTACATCTCCCATCATCTCCACTATATGGGTAATTGTAGGTCCTTCTCCTCTAGGCTGCTGAAGAACTCATTTCCTATCATATGATATGAAGCACTAGAGTCTAGATTCCACTCAATCCCTCTTACTATGATTTCCATGCAAGAAATGAGGCTGAAATCCAATTTGAATTGTGATGTGAGAGCATCTCCTTCTCATGTTGCAGGCTCCTTACTAGATTTCTTATGTGGACACTTGGTTGCATAGTGTTCATACTCATGGTAGTGAAAGCATTTAATTTTGTTGAGGTCATTCTTCTTGCCATGATTCTGGTTGGATTTTGCCTTGCCTTAGCCCTTCTTGACTTTGAAATTCTTTCCTTTTCCAACTACAGCACAATATTCTTCCTCATCTTATCTGGATAAGACTCCATATCTAGTGTTTCTTATAATCTCCTCTTGCACCAAATCAGACCAAAGTCTCTCCCAATTTGGCAGCTTGTCTCTTCCATAACTAAATCTTAATAGTTGTGCCAGGAGTTCGGAAGACCAAGGAGTTCTAATATCAAAAGCTCATATGGTGGCACTGCCTCTCCTACTCCAATTTCATCTCTGACTTGAGTGAATCTGGGTAGGTATTGAACAATAGTTTCATTTTTTTGCATTCGAATGTTCCTGATCTTATATGTCAATGCAAAATTGCTAACATCATTGTTGCTTTCAAATAACTCTATGAGGGTTTTCCACATTGCATAAGCAGTCTTCTTGCCATGCAAACTTAAAACCACATTATCTTTGACTTCCTCCAGGATAATTCTCCTGGATTTTGTAGTGTCTTTCTTCCACTAAGCCAGTTGTTGTGTATATAATGTTGTTGGATTTGGAATATCAATTTGTGTTCACTCTAATACTCCATTGCCATCCAACAGAGCTTCCATTCTTTATTTCCAAGCTATGAAATTCCAAGTTCCCTCCAATGCTTACTCAAGCCTCAATCCATAGAAATACATTATTCCTACATTGAAGAAAATTCCCGCACCACAAATTTTCTATTTGAAATTTATTTGAGAGATAATTAAGAACTTGGTTTCTCTATGGTTTTCAATAGTTCTAGTACCATGTATAAATAACTCAAACTTTTCAACTACTAATGAAATCATAATGAGATCAATAAACACAAATTTCTTATACTTAATCCGCGGAAAGGAAAACATACAATCGAAACACATGCAATCATTAACCATAATGAACACAATATTTTTATTAGGGAACCCAACTGGGAGAAACCACTCCTCTATTTTTATTATATCATATGAGAATATATCTCTATTACAATTTATGGTTCAATCCTTGAAGCTCAATTTGCATTGCAATACTGATCTCCTCCCAAGTCTGCTTTGGCCACTACTTAGCCAAAATAGGCCTCATGCTTCCTCCTATTTCTAGCCAAAATAGGCCTCATGCTTCCTCCTATTTCCTTGTGAAATTCCTGCTCATAAAGAATAGGAAGAACTTCTATTTTTTATGCAATACCAAGAGAATTCCTCACCTACTACATGCAAATTCTGTAAATTCAACAATATACAACAATAAATACAATTATGCATTTTCCCTCTACTCAACTAGACAATTTGAATTACACGCATGACTAGGGTTATTTTTAGTAAATTGAATAGTTAACTGAGAGATCAATGAGTTAACAACATTTATAACTACTCAATTGAACTCATATTAACTCTATTCATGACTAGATCTCAGATCACTGAGTTTCAATAACTATAACTCTACTAGATTGCTAGATCCGTTAGTGGAATTTTGAGGTCTAAAATGGGCCTCCTAAGAAAAATGTACAACCAAAATAAACTTTATTAGAACCAACAAGATTCAAGATGATGATGTCAACCATGGGAGATGATTCACAAATTTTGATGTAAAAAAGTAAAAAGATTAAAATATAATAAAATAATAAAACTACTTTTTCAACTTGTGTCCCTAAGGTTTTACTTAAATTTCGAGCAGGAGTACTCGTTGGATGAAAAATTTAATTCCTCATACAAGGATTACCCATGTTGCATACTTTTAATGGTCCCTGCTACACAAAAAATGAGAAATACATGAAAAATGTGTTTGCAATAACGTTTTTCATGTATTTATCATTTTTCATGTAGTAAGGTTCATCGAAAGGATGCAACATGGGTACTCCTTGGATGATGAATCAAATTCTATATCCATTGAGTGTTTCCGCTCAAAATTTCAATAAACCCATAGGGAGATAAGTTGAAAGTACAAGCTGGAAAAATAGTTTTTCATTTTTCTCTCTAAATTTTGATGATGTAACCTAATCTGATTTTATTATTTCCACTATTATTCTATAATTTCCTTAGGAGACTCGTTTTAGACCTCAAAATTCCCCTAATGTTGGCAATCAAGTCATGCACAACTCTACTTCTAACCCACAAACTCAAATTGACTGACTTAACTAAGTGACTTGGCCATGTAACTCCTACCAACTACAACTCAAGTCATCATGATGATGTGCTAAATTTGAATTTCTCCATTTGACTAAGCCACAAGTCAAATGAAGCCTTTTATTGTTACAATTTAACACCAATATTCCTTAAATTTCCACTGTCGTCGAAGTGTAGAATCTTTCTCTAACTGCCAATAATCTATAACCCTCACAACTCCCAAACCAGTTGTAAACATTTTCACAATACTAAGGTCTTCTCACTTAGATAAATGTGGTGGTCATTTCCAAGCATCATCCCAAACAAAGTCAATTCACCATTTTACACCTCCCAAAAAGCATGTTTCCTCATAACCTCTCGATTTTCTTGAGCCCACATCCATAACAATGAACCAATGATGGTCGAATCATATCTGAGTATCTCCTCCTATGACATGACAGATGAATACTTCCTCAATCAAAATTATTTCCATGATTCATTTCACCCTATCACCCATTACTACATTAATTTAGCCCCTAAGGCGACACTTAGCATTTATGGCTCACATAAACCTAACCCCCGAGCCATCTTTGGAAGGAAAAGTGTCTCCCATGCCACTAAAGGCCACCTCTTCGCCTTATTGGATCCCGCCACAAGAAGTCTCTCCACTTTGAGATAAAATTCTTCCAAATAGTTTTTGGCATTGGCATGATTGACATTTGATAAATCAGAATAACCTGAAGCACTAACTTGGTAAGTGTTAATAACCCAACCAGATTCAAAGCTCGAAATGTATGATTGTTAATCTTGTTGGTAAGCTTTGTAAGAAGGTCTTACCAACAAGAATTTTTTTTCAAATTTAAAACCGAAGGCATCCCCAGGTACTTAGAAGGAAGAGTGGCTCTTCGAAACTCTAGCACTAGAACTAAATGGCATTGATGATTCTTTACAGTTAAAAAATGAAAATACTTGTCTTCTCATTATTAATAAGCATACATGAAGCTTACATAAATGTTGAAAGAAAAGAACTAACCTCTTTCACTTCTCTGAGGCTAGGCTGACTGAATAGGCACATGTCATCGAAAAATTGCAGGTGTGCCACTAGAATATCTTGACCAAATAAATGCAACCCTTTGATAGCCCCTCTAGACAAGAAGTTTTAAAAATAAACCTAGCCCTTCCATTGCCAAAATAAATAAAAAGAGGCACAAAAGATCTCCCTACCTGAGCCCACGAGATGGGTTGAAAGTACCAGAAGGAGAAACATTAATCAAAATAGAGAAGAAGAGTGTACAGATAAGATATCTTACCCAATAAATCCACTGCCAGAAGAATCCAAAAGCATCAAGGACCTGCAATAATTAATCCTAGCTAATCATGTCATAGGACTATGATAATTTCATTTGAAATCTGGTGATCCTCCACAAAACTGGTTTGTTATGGTTAAATAATCGCCTTCAATAATGGTTTCAGTCGATTTAGAATAACAATGACAATTATCTTATAGATTACATTACATAATGCAATGGGTTGAAATTCGCTAGGATCTTCAGATTTTCTAGCCTTATGGATTAAAGAAATAAACGTGGTATTGAAACTTCCCCACATTGACTGAAACTTTATATATTCATCTATTACCTCATGAATCTCATTTCTTAGAAAACTCCAACATTCCTTGAAAAAATATGAAGTGTACCCATCTGGGTCAGGCGCTTTATTTTGATACATTTCCATTATCACTTCCTCCACTTCTTGGAATGAAATCATCCTCATCAAAGTTGTATTATGCTCCTTGCTAACAATTTTTGGAATGCATGCGATAATTATGTTAATAACTAGTTTCCTATTGTGAGAAATTTTAGTAAGGACATCCCTGTTATAAGAAATTAATTCATCGTCAATTTCATTATGTTGAAGTTTCCTCAGTCCATCTCTTCCGCTAGTGAAAAAAATTGGTTGAAATTCCTATGTTGTATCATGGATTTGTGAAAGAAATTGAGTTCTTCTCCCCTCTTTTAACCATTGAACTCCTGATTTTTTTCCGCTAGAGTGTTTCATCCTGTTTCCTTCTTAGTTCTAGCTTGTTTAGCGTGACTCCCTCCTCCAACACTAAATATGCAATGTGACCTTCTATGATCATGCGCTGTTGAATCTCTTGCATCTAACACTCCAAACTCAATTTATCCTCCAAAGAATTTCTTATTCCATAACTTAATCTTTGCTTTCAATCATTTTTATTATAATTGAAAGGTATGCATATTGTTCCTGTCTTTCACGTCAATTCCCCCCTCCCCCCCCAACAATTCTTTTCTTTCTCCACGAACTCTGGTGCTTGAAGCCAGAAACTTTCGAAGTGAAAGGGTCTATTACAAGGGACTTCTTTAAGGTCAATCTATATATGAACATGGTATGATCTAAGGCAGGGAAGAATGGTAGCTTCAATGAAAATATACCTTCCCATAACTACTCCAGACACCAAAAAGTGATCGAAACGAATCACCACTTGATTCCCCTCCCCCCCCCCCCAACTTCTATTGTTCCAAGTAAAAATACCATTAAGGGTTTTCACACCCACCAATTGTAACCTCTCAATAAACTCCACAAAAGAGGAAAATTATGCATCCAACCTTTGAATCCCTCTCTTTTTCTCAGCCAAAGATCTAATAAGGTTGAAATTCCCTCCAAGAATCCATATGGAATCACAAATGAGGCTTATGTGTGCCTAGATATTCTCCAAGAATGCCAACTTCACCCCCACCACATGAAAAACATGAGAAAAAAGGGGGAAAAATTGATCTTTTTAATAATATATAATAATTATTTGTTTAAATGAATTTGTAAGCTTGGCATGGACAAGATAGGTGGCTTATGCATTGATCAAAAGGGAGGCAAGGCATGGGGGATGTAAATGCAATATTAGAATCTTCATTCCCCATTTTCTTTGGATTAGATGCTAGTCCAAAGCAAATGGGGGGAGGGAAATTTTGAAGATCACCCTTCTAGTATCCATGCCCCACCTCCCTCCTATCTAGTGCACATAGACAATTTTTTATGTGAGTACCTTGCATGGAGAGGTGGTTTTTGCATTGGGTAGAGGGTAGGTGGAGCAGAGGGATGGAAAACTCCACCCCCCTCCCCCCCCCCCCACAACCCCAAAAAAGGGTGATTTTTTCATTCATTCTTGACACATGGTTTTTACTTTTAGAGGTTTTGTGGCACATGGTTGTTTATCCCGCGGTTTTGTAATTACAATGAAGGAATTATGTTTTTATTTAAATCAAAGGGTAAATGTATTGGTGGTTTATGGATGTCATAATGTGTGTGTGTGTGGTGTTGTAATAATGTAAAGAAAAATATATTGGATTTTTTTTTAGTTTTTCAAGTTTGGATTTCCAAGGTAAAATCTATTTGTTAATGTGTGTGTGTTTGTGTTATTGCATATTTTTTGTACTATTAAAAAATTATTTGCAATAATTAATTGTATGAGATTAAAACCTACTTTGGTATTGGAGCAGTTCTAGTTGCAAGGAGATGCTTTTGTGGCCAATGAGTTTGGCTTAGCCCTCTGGTAGACCATGTTATAGTGGGAGATCTGTAGAATTGATTCTTGTAGTAAAAGAAAATTGTGAACTAGTCAAAGATAGAGATTGAGAAATTTGATGCATAGAGTTTTGATCTATGGAAGCTGAAAATTAAATATTTGGTGGTGGACAAAGATTAGTGGATCATTGTGGATCTAGATATTGCACCAACAATGATGTCGATAGAAAATTGGATCAAGTTGGATCAAAAGGCAAAGAGGAAAATATGATTGTGTTTATCATATTTAGTATTATCGAATGTTTCAGGAGAAGCTACGACGAATGCATTTTCGAACAAGTTAGGGACTTTGTATTAGTTTAAGTCCCCGGTGAACAAATTATTCCTATAGAAAAATATGTATAACTCGAGGATAGGGAATAGAGCCTTGGTGATAAATTATCTGAACACCTTCAATATCTTAGTAAGTCATATATTTTATGTTGATATTAATATTTTAGAGAAAGATAAGTGTATTATTTTGTTGTGTTTGTTACCAGACTTGTGGGATAGTTTAGTTGTTGCCATAGGTAGTAATGCAACTACTTTAAGTTTCGATGAAAAAGTCTTATTCTTTTTATCATAAGTGATGAGACTGAAAAAACATGAAAAATTAGGACAAAGGTGCTTTGTTTGTAAGAGGAAACTCCCATTATAGAAATAAAAATAAGTCCTCAAGTGGGAGATGTAAAACTAGAGGAAGATCTAATTCTTCAAGAAAATTCATAAAGGTATGTTGAAGATGTAGAAAAGAAGGGCATTACAAGAAACACTATAGATCCAAAATAGTTGAGAAAGAGAAGGGATCTATGATGTTCCTTCTACAAAAGTAAAAACCTCCTCAAATGAAGGAGAGGACGTGTATTTGGATTTTTCAAGCATACATGTAGATCATGAGGCATGGTTGGTGGACTCTGGGAATTCTTTCATATGACTCCTCATAGGGAGTGGTTTTGCGGGTATGAAAGATATTATTGTAGTGATGTTTTCCTAAAATTTGACTTGGAAGATAGAAGCACAACATGAGGAAAAATAAATTGAAGCTCACAATTTGAAGGATTAGAATACTCCCTAGCATTCTGCACATCCCAGGATTGGCCACAAATTTGATTTTTGTAAGTAAGATGATCAATGTAGGTGTAGAAACAATGTTTGAAAAGGAAAATCAGATGATGGTTCAAAGAGCAAAGGTACAGTTGAGTGGAGTTCGGATTGGAACTCCGTATAAGCTATACTACGAAGCACTATTAGTAATGGGTGCAATAGTTCCATTGTTCATTAGAGTGGAGCTGAAGAAGGATAAACTCCTACAATATTTGGAAAAAAGACTATGATTTGGAATTAAAGACTACTGGGCATATTGGAGAGTTTCGAGTAATACATGGTAATGGTATGGTAGAAGGTATGTCTAATTTCTCTATGTATTTTGACTTATGTGAAAATTGTTTATATGGGAAGTAGAAATGGGTAAGATTCTCCTTTAGTGTTGTGACAGTAGAGGTACTATTAAAATAAGTGCACAATGATGTGTTTGTACCTATGTTTGTTCCACCACTGAGTAAATATGTGTAGTATATCTCATTTATAGATGATTCCTTGAGGCATACATGGATTTATTTCCTCAGGTTGAAATTTGAAGTTTGTGACAAATTCAAAGAGTTTAAGGCTCTTGTGGAAAATCAAACAAAGAATAAATTAAGGTGTTAAAGACAAATAATGGTGGATAAGTCTACTAGAATGAATTCAAAGAATTTTTTAGGAAGTGTGGTTATAGCAAGGTAGGAGACTACTCCATACACACCTTAGCATAATGGAGTTATAGAAAGAATGAATAGGACACTAATGGAGAAATAAAGGAACATGCTCAATGGTTCCAAGTCATGATAGGACTTTTGGGTAGAGGTAGTGGATAATGCGTGTTACTTGGTAAAAAATTCACCCTTATCGATGTTGGATGATAAGACTCCACGAGATATGGACTATTAAGAAATCATCTCTTAAACATTTCAGGGTGTTCGGTTTTGATGCTTATCTACACGCTCCAAACAAGAATATGGGTAAGTTAGATAAGAAAGTTGAAATATGTATCTTTATTGGATATGGAGATGGTATTAAATGTTATCAGATTTGGAACACGTAAACTAGGAAGATTGTGTATATTCAAGGTATATTATAGAAAATCAAAGATGTTGTCATACAAGGATTCCTACCAAGGGAAAAGAAAACAAGAGAAGATAGAGTTTTTATTGAATGGTGATGAATCAAACTCTACAAAAAAATAAGAATAAGAAGAAGAAGAATCACATGCTCTAGTATTAAGGAGATCAATTCAAGAGGCAACCAGTAAGATATCCTCTACCTAATTTATGTTAAAAAATTTCTTTGTTGATTACTAATGATGATCCTAGAACTATTAGGGAGACAATGGATTTAGAGGATGGAAAACTTTGGAAAAAGTAAATGGTAGCCTTATACAAAAATTAGGCTTGGGATATAGTGGAATTTTTGGGTGGAATAAATCTCATTGGTAACAAATGGGTGTATAAGAATAAGTTGAATGAAAAAGGAAAAGTAGAGAAATACAAAACTTGGTTAGTAGTAAAAAGTTATTCCCAGGTAGATGGAATTGACGTTGGTAGATTTTTTTTTCCTTTTTCCAAGTTAACTTCTATCAGATTTAGTTTATCGATTGTTG
This sequence comes from Pinus taeda, assembly GCA_000404065.3. NCBI lineage: Eukaryota > Viridiplantae > Streptophyta > Pinopsida > Pinales > Pinaceae > Pinus > Pinus taeda. The sequence goes on from APFE030074852.1 coordinate 38,494, forward strand.
ATACTTTTGATTTTGAAGTAGAACATATGGACATGAAGGGAACAATCCTACATGGGTACATAGAAGAATAAATATACATGAAGTAGCCATAAGGTTTTGTAGTAAAGGGAAAGAAAGCATCAACATGTAGGTTGGAAAGGTCCCTATATGGGTTAAAGCAATCACTAAGGATTTGGTATCAAAATTCTAATACATATATGTTGGTACTTGGCTTCACAGGGAGTAAAGTTGATCATTGTGTATATTTCAAATTATTTGATGATCATCTTATTTATTTGGTTTTGTATGTGGATGATATGCTAGTGGTTGGAAATGGCAAGGAAATCATCTAAGAAGTGAAAACTCACTTGTCCTATAAATTTGACATGAAGGATCTTAGCGTTTCAAATTCCGTTTTGGGTATGGAAATTAAAATAGATTGGGAAATGATGAAACTTTGGTTAAATCAGAGGAAGTATGTCAAGACAATATTTTAGAGGTTTAATATGTAGTAAGGTTAACTAGTAAATGATCTTAATGTTGCAAATTTAATTTTGGGCATGGAAATTAAAAGACATTGGGCAATGATGAAACTGTGGTTAAATCAGAGGAAGTATGTAAAGACAATATTTCAAAGGTTTAATATGTAGTAATGTAAACCAATAAAGGTCCCTATTCTTGTAGGTGTAAATTTAACTGCAGATCAGTGTCCCAAGACGTAAGAGGAAGAATAAGACATGTCTGGTGTTGAATATGCTCTGCGCTTGGAAGTTTGATGTATGCAATGGTATGTACTAGACGAGACATTGCACATGCAGTGGGAGTATTGAGTAGGTATATGTCAAAACCACTTGAAGAGCATGGAACAATAGTAAAGAAGGTTTTTAGGTATTTTCATAGCACTATTGGTTATTTTTTGTGTTGCAAAGGAAGACTCGGATTGGACAATGTGTTGGAAATACAAGGCTTTGTTGTTGATGTATTTAACATATTTGGAGGAAAAATCATTTAGATGAGCAGGAAACAGTCTATGGTGGAACTTTCAATTAAAAAAGCTTAATAAAAAGTGACTATTCATGCAAGCAAGGAAGCAATATGGTTATAAAGATTGTGTCCAAGTATTAAGTTGGTACAACAAATTGTAAGGATAGACTACAATAATGAGAGTGCAATATTTTTGGCAAAGAACTCAACTTATCATTCTAAGGCAAAGCATATTACTATCCAGTATCACTTTGTGAGATGTATTATTGAAGACAATAAGGTGCTATTAAAAAGGGGACACTTTGAAGAAACATTTACATATTCATTAACAAAATATGTGAGGATTGAGAAGTTCTCTTGGTGTAGAGAAACAATTGAAATTGTTTCCTTGGATGTGATCATGCACTCCTACGACCCCTTGTATACAAATAAATAAAGTGGGAGAATGTTAGGTACATGTTATATTCTTCGCACAACTACCCCCATGTGTTGTACATTGCGTTGGGTGCAGTTGAGGGGTCTAGATGAGGTGGCATATGGCCTTGTTTTGGGGGTTTTCAAAGGAAGGGGGGGGATTGAAGCCCCCATTGCTTAGGATCTATATCTACAACTCATTTGGACTCTGTTGGACCCAACGCACTGCTCATTGAGATGTTGCTCTCAATCTTTTATTGTTGTAGTGTGCGTTACATAGTAATTTATCACCACTTTCACTCCCGGTCTTCTCACTGTGTCATGTGTCCAAGTAAAACATGCTTATGACATACAAATGCTTCCCTGTGCTGCCAATTGACCCATTTTCCCAAAGTTTACTACCTCGTCACGACTTTTGGCTGAATAAAAGCACTGATAAGCGCTTATGAACAGACAGCCCGTGCTGCCAGCACGGAAGTACACGTGATTCCCACGATGGCTCGATTTTATGCATCAACACAGGTCCTTGTGGTCCCTTCAGCAATGATCTGACTATTTGCACTGATCACTTGCGATGTCAGCGCTGAAGATCAGTTATGTGCCCGCGATGATCCAGATTGGGCGAATTTTTCCAACAGTTGGCCTTCCAGATGACTCCAGACCTGGTTGTTGGCCTTGTTTATGTCGCCCTTCCTTCCCTGGTGCGGCAGTTCCGTCAATTGTGCTACCTTCCTTGATGATAAGCTCTCATTTCCACCTTTCATGGAGACTCCTTATCCTATTTAAACTCTCACCATTGCTATGCATTGCTAGTTAGACAGTTTGATAGTTGGCTAGTTGAGCAGTGTTGTGAGTGCTTTGTGAGTTTGTTAGATAGCTGGTGTGAGTGTGATAAGTGTGGAATTGTTGATAGTTTGTGGAAGGTTGTAAGGTTCCCTTGATCTTGTGTGAAGCTTATGAGTGAGAGAACTATTGTATTTTGGGAGATCCATCTTCAAAGAGTGAATGCTTGAAGAACATGTTGGCTGGACTCTTCTCTAAGAAGGCTTGTGACGTCAAGGCTTTGGTTGTAAGCTAACTCTTATTTCATTATTAATGCAATCAATGATGTCTCCCTATGTCTTGTATGTAATGTACTTGATAGCTCATGACTTCTTGACTTTGTGAGTAAATAGTTCATTGTTGTATCCAGTTATGTGCTTTGTTGTATTTCCTTTGCTTTGTTTCAGGTTGATCACTTGTTGAGGAAGCGGAAGCTAGAGCAGCGCAATGGAACTCCATCAACCACCGGTTGAGGTAGGTCTCTAACTTGAACTATTTAAGGAAAGCTATTGTTGATCTGTCCTTGTTTGTGACTAGACCCACTCTAGGGCTAGAGGGGTTGCCTCTGTCTACAGAGGGAACACTTTCCTGCATCACAGTGTGTCTTTATCCTCTCGTTAGCCTTGCTTTTATAAATTTACATTGAGCTAAATCCCTAACCCTAACCTTAATCTCAAAGTGATTAATGATCAATATTAGATATTTCGTCACTTTAGATCAACGACTAAGATTAATATATACCTACTAAAGTAAATTAATCTACTTTTCATAAGTTTAGATTCACTCATAAGCCAACTTATTAAGATGTTTTTTTTCCTAAGTTAGACTTAGGCTAATTTACATTAGCTACTTGCTCACAAAAGAGAAAGTGTTCTAAGGAGAATGTGGGTGACTTATGCATGCCTAGACATAAGGCCTATGTAGAAGTACTTGCCTGAGTTACAAAAATCACCTCTCCCTCTTAGTGATGGAGGTATTTCTAGAAGAACCTCCTCTACTTGGGTTTGTCTCCAATCCCACCACATCATACATTGTTGTAGCTACTACCTTTGAACTAGAAGACTTATGTGCTATTTTCTTTGGAATTTTATCTAAAGACCTATTTATTCCAACCATGATCCTAGGAGCTTGCTCCTGAACATCCATGAAGGTTATCTCATACCAAATGGTTCTGACAGATCTAGAAGAGGCCTATTTCCCATCTTCTATGTTAGAAAAAAAAGTCCCTAATATCAACTCAACCTTTATATCCTTCTGCTCAATCTCTGTCACTGACATCGATCCTTGATCCAATATCCCTTTAGATCTACCTATAGGTTGGTCCTATAGGTTGAACAACTTACCATTCATGACAACAAGCCTTAATGTTGTGTCATGGGTAGTTCCCTCTGAATGTATGAATACTTTTCCTTTCTAGAACACAACATCACACAATTTGTCCTCTAGAGTTGAAACTGAAAGGAAGCTTGTCTTCATCTTTGGGACATATAATACCTTTGTCGCCTCCAGATATCGTACTGATTCTAGTTAACATTGTTTGAACCCATTTACTGCATCTATGGTACTCATACCAAATTTCACATGTGTTTGAATCTATGTCTAAAACACTAAGGAACACTTCTCTCATTCCCTTCATATGGCGAGGTGCTTCACTATCAACGAACCATGCATTGTCCCCAAATCAGGCACTTTTAAGAGTGCAAGAAAGATAAGAAACCACCAATGAGAAATCCTCTTCAAATTTTGGTGCAAAATATTCAATCTTTGATGATGCTACAACCTGTGCCTTCCCTTAGTATTTCTTTATGTTTGGACACTGGCTGGCATAATGTCTTGGCTTGTGACATGCAAAGCAATTGACTTTTCTCATCGCCTTCTTCCCATCATGAGATGATCCTTCCTCTCCCTTTTTTAATTTGGAAATATCCTTTCCCTTTATTACATGACCTAAAAGAACAACGTTCTCCTCATCCTTTTCACCTTTTACCTGGTTTCCATGTAGATCCTTCTCACAAGTCTCCTCCTGGGCCACTTCCTTTAAAACATAATTCTCTCTTTCTTCAGCGAACCATGTCGTATAGCATATGGTCTATAATCTCATCCCTCTTAAAAAAAAAAAAATTGCCTCGTACAATTGCAGCCAAACCTCACCACAACGATCCTATACAAACTTAGCTTCTGTGATTCCGAAATCAATTTTCAATGTTCAGACCCTAATACTAAGGCTAGTTTTCCGACAAATATAACACCCATTTTTAATTCTTGGTAGAAACTTGATATTCTGAATAAACACACAGCTAGGTTCCTAACACAATAAAATTAAATGGAGCAAATAGAACAAATAAATCATAATGACACAAATAGATTTTTGCCCAACGAGTTTTTCATTAAAAATTCAAACTTACGTGGGTTCTTGTCTTGGGATGATGAACCCCCTAAGAAAATACATAATAAAATAACTTGGATCCAATTCAATAGATTTTCCCTAGGTCGATGCTCAATCTCTCTTACAGATCTAGATCTCTAGCCTCTCTGCACTCCCTCAGACCCAACACACCACTCACTAATATGTCACTCTCAATCTTGAGATGTTGTAGTGTGTCTTTCTCCTCTCCTCAACCTTGTTTTTATAAATTTATATTGAGCTAAATCCTTAACCCTAACCCTAATCTCAAAGTGATTAATGCCTAAGATTAGATATCACCTCACTTGAGATCAAAAACTAATATTTAGACTTACTAAAGTAAATTACTTTACTTTTCCCGAGTTTCTATTAGCTCAATAAGCCAACTTATTAATATATGTTTTTTCCTAAGTTGGACTTGGGTTAAGTTACATTAGCAACTTTCTCACATTAGAGAAAGTTTTCTAAGAAGAATGCCTGTGACTTTTGCACACCTAGACACAAGGCTTGTGTAGAAGTACTTGCTCGAGCTACAAAAATCAACATTTTAATCAGGGAAAATGGATTGATGGTTTTTGGATGTCACGAGATATATACATAGCATTGTAATATCGTAAAAAAGAATATATATCTTTCTTTTTTTCTTGGTTTAAGTTTCCAAGGTAAAACCTCTATTAATCTGTGTGTGTCTCATAACATATTTTCTATATTATTAAGAATTTATTTTCCACAATTAATTGTACCTGGTTAAAACCTACAAAAGGGAAATTCTTGGAATCAGCCTCCCCATTTTCTTTGGATTCTATCCAATGCAAAGCAAATGGGAGGGGGTTGTGACTACAAGAATCACACATCATCTCCATTGTAACTTGAAATTTTTTAATTTCTTTTAAACATTTTAATTGCATTTTCATTTTTTTTATTTTATCTTTTGTTCAAATTTTTAATATATTTTATGTTTAATTTTTTTAAATCAAATTTATATATATATATATATATATATATAGAATTTAGAGAAGTAGATATAACATTCAAACTATTTGAAATCCTCTACCTCTCTAAATATTTGTGAGTTTGGACTATAGTTTGTTCAAAGTATTGATTTTAAAAAAAAAATTGAGAGAAAACTAAAAGACCGCCTTAAGGGAAACCAAGTTGATTAAAGATTTTCATTGTTAGGGTTTGACATATACAAAGAGATTTGAAGGGTAGATTTGCCAAAATGGAAACCAAAATGCAATAATCTCCTAAAATTTTTATTCTAAAGGAGTTAGGTACATAAAACAAAAAGTGAAAGATAGCATTTGAAAGGTCAAGCATGAAAGCATTAAAACAAAGAAATTTGTGTTGCCAATTTGGCCAAGTCATAAGATATGATATCAATGAGATGCTCTTGTGTGCCTGGAATTGCCTATGTAGCCAAACCATTACTATGTTTCTTTTTAAGACACTAACATAGGGTGATGAGAATCCTACCTTATTTTTCCATCCTATCCAAATGAGCTCAAATGTCCATAAGCTTAGCTACGTACCTGTAGGGTGCATGAGCCACAAACAATTTGATATGCCAATATAATTCCAATGTCCTAAATTTTTGTTTATCACGAGTGTGACTAGTGTTCAAATTAGGAATAAATTATGATATCTAAGTGCTAATATCATTTTCTTGGAGAGAAGGTCTCTTAGTTTTTACTCTTCCTCCCACAACTTGAGTTTCTTTTGACATGTGAAAGAAACAACTCGATGAAAGGGGTTCACTGCCTCCATGGTTGTTGATTCTGCATGAGTGCGATAAATTTTTGGGAATCCTCTCCATGTTGGGTGTGGGGCCATTAAGAGGAAGGAAAACCAAAAATTGAAGACACAGATCACAAGGGAAGGGATGGCCCAACAAGCGGAATAACATGTAGGGTGGAAGTGTGTACATTGATTTAACAATGAGATCCATATTCACTAGAAAACACCAAGTACATTAGACAACCCACACACTCTATTTATGAATGTTGCAATATCTAAACATCAATTCCATAAGCACGAGAACCATGATTCAGAGGACTAAGCATTGTTGGAGCCCAAGATTTATCGCAAGTACAAGCCTTTTCATTAATAAGGTGAGTAAGGTCTACATAGGGAGAAGAAGGTAGGAGGCATGTCAAGGGTGAATCATTGTCATCTCATAATCCCACATTTTACTATTTATGCCATGTTCATCAATTTAGGGGATTTTGAAATAGTATTTTAAGAAAAATACTATTTAAAAAATAATATATGTATATATTTAATTATATATATATATATATATATATATATATATATATATATATATATATATCACTGTCATATCTCAACAGCCATAGAATCAGCGCTTGTTTTCCCCAAACTACTACTGGTCATCATAAGGTCTGTGGAAGTATCTATAGAATTCTTGTTTTGTCTACTCCTAGATAATCCAAAGCCCCTGTGGCTGGTGCATGGCCTCCTTGGATAATCTATCAGAAACTTGGTTGTGCTCCCTGTGTATGTGATGAAAATAGATATAATCAAATTAAGATTTCAGAAGCATAGTCTCATCCAAAATGTTCTGGAGTGTGTGCATGTGACATGCAGATTGTTGGTTAAACCAATTTATGATCAGTTTTGAATCGTGAAAAATATGTATGCGATGACATCCCTTCTCAAGTGAAAAATATAGTAAATGTCTGAGTGTAATAAGTTCTACCAAAATTATTGGTTCCATCTACTAGTCCCATCTGGATTCTATAAGAATGATTTTTAGTAATATGTAGTAACACTCCCCCACCACAGCCTTGCTACTGTGCTGAACCATCGAAGTATGCCCAAGGGATGTTCCTATCAATAATATTAGTAGAGATATTGCGAGTAGTGTGAGGGATTTCATCCTCTGGTATACTGTTATAAATTGTTATGAGATGTGTTGTTGCTTGTGGAAAAACAGGAGCGGTACTCATAAAGATAATTTTGTTTCTCTGCAGTGAAATGCACCAACATATCAGGAGATGGAGGTTCCTAATCTTGGTTGGGTGTGTATAAAACCACCACGATTGTTGTGCTTCCAATATATTATCTCCATGCCAACGATTGGGAAAGTGTAGATTTGCAAGTACATTGTGCCATAATGCAATGGTAATCAGACATAATACAAATAAATGCTCAATAGATTATGATGCATGTTTGCATAGTATACACCAAGTTGGTCTGAAGTATGATCACTTTTGCAGATTGTCCCTGTAGGGGATTTTTTTCGCAGTATACACCACATGAATAGTTTAGCTCCAGGAGGTTCCTTTAGCTTCTAACGCCACCACCAATCAGGCGCAGGGGGTTTATGTGCAAAATAGATGAGAGGATATCCTTCCTTACGATAATAGGAACCATGTTGTGAGTGAGCCCATATGAGCTCATCCTCTCCCTCAGTGATTTAGACATGTGATTATGGGAGTGCATTAATATAGGATTGCCAATCATTGTGCCAGATGTTAGGTATACCCAATAGATCAACAAAATTCCAAGCTTGATAGAAGATAGTAGAATTGTCCTGATCAGCTATTTTGGAAATTCTAGTGATACCTGTGTTTGAGAGGAAGTGAAGTAGCTCAGGGGGAAGATAAATGGCTCATCGACCATTTGCAAATTGATGATAAAACTTTATATCATCATCCCCGGATTGAAGCCAAATGGCGTTTCCTCTCTACTCGAGAGGATTCTGGTCCTCTCTACTTCAAGTTTGATAAGATGATCTTTTGCTTCAATATTCAAATCCTCAACCATATGTGCCACTAGATTTGAAAGTTCAATTTCAATATCATTAAGGAGGTGATCATCCCTTACTCTTTTTTCTCTAGCCCAATCGATTGTTTTGTGATGAGGCATAGATTTTTTTTAGAAAAATGTTCAGTGAGAGTCTGTCCAGGAGCAAGGGGAAGTGCTTTCCAATAATCAGTGATAATTTTGGTATACTCCTCATCCTTGAGCCAGGTCGATTTGAACTTAAAAGGGTCTTTTGGCTTGCGATATGCACTTGCAAATTCAAGGTAGATAGGAGAGTGATTAGATAATCCTCATGATCCCACCCATTGCATGTACATGGATAACCAACTTAGAAGAGCTTATTTGATAAGGACATGGTCCAACCTTCTGGAAAGCATATCCTCTCCATTCCTTCGGTTACGCTAAGTAGGTTGGAGCTGAGCCATAGGAATATCAATAAAGTGGTGATCTTCCAACAGAATACTGATGGAATCAGATAAAGGATCAACTTGGGCATTGTGTCCCCAAGATTCTGCATGGCCAATGGAGAAATTAAGATCAGCCCGCAAGATGATGTTATCAACTTGCATATATGAAGTATTGAGGATATTTTCCCGATATGCACCGTGATTAATGTAGGGGGCATATACATTGATCAGTCTCAAAACCCTCCAAAGATCAGAAGAAAAGATATATGCCCCAATAATACCATCCCCCCCCCCCCCCCCAAATATTGTGCAGCTTGACAACCCGAGGGTTATAACCAAAAGAAATACCTCCAGAGTAGTTATGGACATCAAGAGCATGGAAGTGCCAATTAGATAAAAGTTCTTCAAGGGAAGGGATGATCTAATCAATGAGAGAAAGGGTTTCCTAAAGGAATATCATGTCCACCTTCTCGAGTTCAAGTAGCCTCCTAAAGGCTAGTTTTTTAGTAGGACTATCCATCCCACGACAATTGTAGGATAACCACTTCATAGAGAAACAGGGGAAGGGGAGGTCATAGCTCTAAGGACTTTATTAATGGGAAGTTGTATGCCTTTTACTACACCCAATCCAACTTGGATGATAGCCTTTGAGATATGGGAATGTTTGCCTCTGGTAGGTTTGATGAACTTGGAAGGGGGAACGATGCCAATCTCGCATCAATCATCGGATGAAGATTTTAGCAGTGATCGAAGGAGATAAGGATGACTCGGTCGAGAATCATTTAAAGTCTGAGAAGTGGGTGCAGTGATGGGGACATCAGGGATAACAGGGGGAGCATCGGAAAAAGTGGGGGGGGGAGGATACCGGGGAGTAGGTAAGAGGCGGGAGGAAAAATCCAGGTGTTGAGATGCAATGCAAAATAGATGCACAGAGATGAGATTCGGAAATAGAGGCAGTAAAAAGAGGGAGAGTAGAGGAAGGATTACCTGAAGTGATTCCAGCTATGGCCACACATGATTTGGTGATGCAAGGTGAGGGATGGAGAACAGGTTCCTTGCTCGGTTCATGCATATGAGCAGATGTCTTTAAGGGTCACCCAACAGCCTTTGTAAGCCTCTTGTCCTGTGATCCTGATGGAATATCCGTTGTGATATGATCATGCTGAGATATAAAGGTAGAATTGGAAGCAAGCAGTGGACAATCCTTGTGCAGGGGTGTTTTGGAGAATTTATCATCTACGGATAAACATTAATTCACTAGACAAGTAGTTGTGCCTAGAACAACAATTTAAAGTGTTTTAGACCTTTCCTATAAGCAATATATAAGAAGAGAGGATAGAAGTGTTAAAATTGGCAACTAGGGCCAAACTTCATGTGGGTCATCTTATTCATGGCTGATAATATTTTTATTAGATTCCTCTCATTGAGAGGTGTAGGATTGATATAAACATCATCTAATTCCAATAAGTATTCATGGAGATATGAATTTATTTTGATTATGGAATTATTATCAAGCCGACTTACAACTCATGTAGGCTTAGAAGCCCAATAGTCGCATCTATTCAAACACCAACATTGTGTATAAATACAGGAGGAATTTTCCTCATTTGGACTCACTCATCTCATCACATCTCTCTCTCTCTATTGCGCAGAAAATAGTCTTTTCTCTACTGCGCAGAAAAGGGTCTCTCTCTCACACATGTGAAGCCGGAAGCTGCTAAAACTAAAGCTGCAACTGCAGAAGTAAAGTTTGACCTACGTGGACTAGAATATCCCCTCATTTGAACTGCATTGTAGGTTCATCTGAACCTCCTCTGAAATCCGCAACTTTTGGTGGTGGAATCAAGTCAATCCGACGGACAGTTTGCAAGATATCAACTACCCTAGTTTGAAGGAAGCTGCTAAAACTGAAGCTGCAACTGCAGAAGTGAATTTTGACCTGCGTGGACTAGAATATCTCCTCATATTAACTGTGTTATAGGTTCATCTAAACCTCCTCTGAAAGCCGCAACTTTTAGTGGTGGAATCAAGTCGATCAGACGGTCAGTTTGTGAGATATCGTCTACCCTAGTTTGATGATGAAGCCACTAATGCTGATGTTGCTGATCTAGGGTTTGCTAATGCTGATATAAATCAGATTTATTGTACTATTTCTCTCTACTGAATTATTGAAGATAAAAGAAGATTTGATCAAATGGTTTCCCCACAAATTGTGGGGTTTGTCCCTAGCTAGCTGCCACATATTGTGTCTCTTGTCTTGGCTTGTTTTATGTCAATCATTTAATGTTCTATTTGCACTTTAATTTATGTACATGTGATTTCTATTCTGTGGAATATAATAAGAAAAAGAAGTAAATTGTTATAATCATAGAACATACCATAACTTAACATGGTATCAGAGCTAAGGTGAAGACAAAGCCCGAGCAAGAGCAAAAGAAATCACCGAAGGGAAGATTGGCAAGGCTATCCTAAAAGAACTATCGGGTCCTCAACACTCTTTCCTGTCGAAGACAAGTTCCATGAGAAATCTAACTATCACGAATGGATAATTTCTATTAATCTAACCCTAGAATATCAAGAAGTGTTGGACCATGTAAGAGGCAATATTGTTGAGCCTCCATCAAATGCATCCATTGCTACATGGAACAAACGGAAAACTAGATAAGTCAAAACAAAAGATCATCCGGGACTCTATCGACAAGCACTTGGTGGCCTACATCTCCGACCTGAACACCTCCAAGGAAATCTACGATAGACTGGTGAGTTTATTTAAACTTAATGATGCAAATCAAGTTTTATTTCTTAGAAATAAGTAGAAGGAAATTCATAAGGGTAAAGATGAGAGTATGCAAGCATACTTCTTAAGAATCACCAAGATCAAGAACAATATCCTATCTATTGGGGAGACTATTACTGACAGAGAAATGGTACTCATGACTCTTGGAGGATTACCATCTGAATGGTATGTGTTCAGGACTACTCTTCTGAACAATAATGAAATTCCTAGTTTCGAGAAATTAATGGCTAGATGCATTCAAGAAGAAACAAGAAATGCCCATGCCTAAAGGTCCTCGTGCTGCCTTTTCTTCTCATGCTAAGTAAAGAAATAATTCCATGGCTAAATCAAAAGGAAAGGATGGACCTAAGGTTGGAAGAAAAGGATGATATTACATCTGCGATAAAACAGGTCACTATGCAAGGGAGTGCCCTGATAGAAAGGACTCACACTGGGACAATGGTCAAAATCCCTGTGATGGAAATCAAAGGAATGACAAATTCAATAGCAAAGGTAAAAGGAATGTTGGAAATCAAGGAAGAGGACAACCATTCAAGAAGGCTAGAAATTCCAGGATGTATTAAAAACACCTAACCTCAAAAAGAACCTGGTATCCATCTCGGCAATGGAAGACAAAGGCTACAAGGTAACCTTCAGTGATGGTAGGGTACATATATGAAAAAATAATGTTAAAGATGCCTTTACTCTTGGGTTTCATGTTGATTCATTATATCAGGCCGATGGAAGTCTGCTAGGTGTCATGTCTTATGACACATCTCTTCAGTCTGAACTTTGGCATTGGAGGATTGCCCCTCTTCATTATAAAGCTCTACTCGGTGTAAGACAAGTGGTGACAGGGATGCCTGAATTCCGAGTAGAGAAAGAAGGTGTATGTCCGGGATGTGCCAAAGGAAAGCTCAAAAGGGGACCATTCCCATCAAGTCAAAGCAAGACTTCCGATACATTACAACTAGTTCACTTAGACATATCTGGTATGATGCATGTGAACTCCTTGGGAGGATATTCATATTATATTACTTTTACAGATGACTATTCTCGAAAGACCTGCATATACTTATTGAAAAAGAAGGATGAAGTGTTCTCTTGGTTTCGACACTTCAAAACCCTGATTGAGAATCAAACCAAAAAGAAGATCAAGATCTTAAGAACTGATAATGGGACTGAATATGAATCTGACGAGTTCCATGATATTTTTAAAGAGGTTGGCATCAAGAGGGAGACTACTACACCATATACTCCTGAGCAGAATGGTGTGGCACCGTACGATTGTGGAAGCTGTCTCTATGGGTAGATGGTGTAACAATGCATGATGTGGAAGAACTGATGGATCCTATTTATCCACCTAAGCCTTCCTCTTCCAGGAAGAGGCCTTCATGGATTAGGGGGCTACTTGATGATGTTGAAGGAAATGTTGCACCCCGAGGAACCTTCTATGAAAGTAAGAAACCCAACAGATATCAGGGATACCTGACGAGTATGAGCACAATGATACAAAATGAACCTTCATCATTCTCAGATGCCGTCAAGCATCAAGTATGGAAGGATGCTATGACCATTATGGATAATGATGTCTGGGAAGTAGTTCCTAGACCCCAGGACAAGACAATTGTTACTTCAAAATGGCTTTACAAGATAAAACTGCAGCAGATGGAAGTACGGAATAGTATAAGGCTTGTTTTTTTGCTCGTGGTTTCTCCCAAAAGGAAGGTATAGACTATGATGCGATATTTGCACTTGTCGCCAGATATACGACCATCTGCTTGATCATAGTCCTTGTGGCTTCAAAAGGATGGAACCTACATTAGATGGATGTCAAGACCATGTTCTTGCACGGTTCGATCAAAGAAGAGGTCTATGTGGAGCCACCTGAAGGATTTGAGATTTATGATTGAAAATCTCATGTATGCAGGTTGAAGAAGGCTCTCTATGGGCTGAAGCAAGCACCCCGAGCATGGTATGAGAGGATCGATAGCTACTTGATGAAGTTGGGATTCACTAGGAGTGAATCTGATCCTAACCTTTACTTTAAGGTTGAAGATGACAAGCCTCTCATACTGGTGTTGTATGTGGATGACCTCTTTCTAACAGGTGCATACCCTCTCATTCACAAATGTAAGAGGGAGTTGGCTTCTGAATTTGAAATGAAGAACCAAGGACTTGAAGTGTGGCAGAAGCCAAGGGAAATTTTCCTATATCAAGGAAAATATGTGGTGAACATTCTGGAAATATTTGGTATGGTGGACTGCAAACCTGTGACTACCTCGAAGATCTTAACTTTCAGAACTTATATGGTAGTGATGTCGGACCAGATTTGGGAAATGTCGCTGAGTTTCAAAACTCATTCGCATTAATGTTCTTGGTGAACCTCCACCCAAACATATGTTTTGCAGTTAGCATTGTGAGATCATATTTGGTTGAGCCTCACTAGATTGGTGCCAAGAATCTTCTGAGATGTCTTCAGGACACAATCTCTCATGGATTGAGATACACTACCAGAAATATGAAATTGCATGATTATTCGAATGTTGATTAGGTAGGTAGTGTGGAGGATCACTGGAGCACTTCTTAGTGTTGTTTCTCTTTGGATTTTGCTTTGATATAATGGATGAGCAAGAAGCAGAAGTCGGTTTCCATAAGCACTGCCGAGACTGGATACATATCTACGAGTATGATCTCGTATGAAGCTGCCTGGTTGGGGAAGCTCTTTAGTGAGCTATTTGAACACATACCACTATGATTCTCTGTAACAACCAGAGGTGGGATTCGATTATTGAGGAATCCCATATTCGTCGATTGCTCCAGTAGATAGACATCATCTAGGATATGGTAAGTCAATGAACAAGGAGGCTCCATTGCATTAAGATGATGTAAAGGTCGACACACCTTGTCACAGCCCCGAGGAAAGATCTAACCTGTGATTTTCCCAAACGACTTGGAGTCGTCAAGAAACCCTTGTACAAGGGTCCTGCATGTTGCATACATTGAGCTCTGGGAGCTTTGAGGGCTTGCGGTTCTTACTGGAGCAACATATGACCATAGGGTGACCCACCCTTCCCTAGTGGTGTGCACTGGAACAAGATGATTTTCTCTCTTATGGGACAAGATGATTCGCTCTCTTGTGGAACTGGATGATTCACTCTCTTATGTAGCAGGATGATTAGTTCTCCTGTGAGGCCTGGATTGATGTGTTCTCCACGGCGATTGTAGAAGGATTGATGTGTTCCCCTGTGAGGCTTGGATTGATGTGTTCTCCATGGCAATTGTAGCAAGATTGATGTGTTCTCATATGAGGCCTGGATTGATGTGTTCTCCATGGCTACTGTAGCAGGATTGATGTGTTCTCCATGGTATCCCGGATTGATGTGTTCTCCATGGTGATTGTAGCAGGATTGATGTGTTCTCCTGTGAGGATAGGATTGATTAGTTTTCTGGTCGAGGCATCCTACCCATGCAGTATGGGACTCATGGGAAGTACCTCTCATCTGATCAATATGCAAGGAAATGAAGTTAGGGACCATAGTAGTACCGATGGATGCATCGTTGTATCTACCATACTCCCTACGCTAGGATGACCTCCATTGATCTGGGATCAATGATACTAGTCTAGGACCAGTGGTAGGAGTTGTCATACTATGACAACAGACTTTGGGTCAATTGAGACTGGTCTGGGACCAGTGGTAATACTCTGAGACTGACTTCGTGCAGTGCAGTACTGGTCTGGGACCAGTGGTGTGGTACATACTATGACACTGACTCGGTCGGTTGAGACTGTCTGGGACCAATGGTACACTCTCTGAGACTGCGATACTAGTCTTGGACCAGTGGTAGGAGTGGTACTTACTATGAAGCTGACTTCTGGTTGGTTGAGACTAGTCTGGGACCAGTGGTATGCACTCTAAGACTGACTTTGAGTCAGTGGAGGATGATACTGGTCTGGGACCAGTGGAGTTGTACTCACTATGACGCTGACTTCAGGTTGTTTGAGACTGGTCTGGGACCAGTGGTACATACTCTGAGATTGACTTTGAGTCAGTATGATTCATCCTCGATTATTTCTTCTTCTTGATAATTCGGACAAAAGCAGAGAAGAACAGAACAAAGCAGAGTAGCGCATAACAGAGCAGAGCAATACAGATCAGTACAGGGCAGAACAAGACAAAGTAGAACAGGCTAAATAGAGCAAAGCAAGGCAAGGGTCAGGTTTTACAGGGCAGCGCATTTGATGGATGAATAGTAATGACTGATAGACAAATTGCAGATGAAGTTCTCCCTAGTTGAGAGGGAGTGTTAAAATTGGCAACTAGGGCCAAACTTCATGTGGGTCATCTTATTCATGGCTGATAATATTTTTATTAGATTCCTCTCATTGAGAGGTGTAGGATTGATATAAAGATCATCCGATTTCACTAAGTATTCATGGAGATATGAATTTATTTTGATTATGGAATTATTATCAAGCCGACCTACAACTCATGTAGGCTTAGAAGCCCAACAGTCACATCTATTCAAACACCAACGTTGTGTATAAATACAGGAGGACTTTTCCTTATTTGGACTCACTCATCTCATCACATCTCTCTCTCCCTCTACTGCGCAGAAAAGAGTCTCTTCTCTACTGCATAGAAAAGGGTCTCTCCCTCACACATGTGAAGTCGAAAGCTGTTGAAACTAAAGTTGCAACTGTAGAAGTAAAGTTTGACCTACGTGGACTAGAAGATATCCTCATCTGAACTGTGTTGTAGGTTCACCTGAACCTCCTCTGAAATTTGAAACTTTTGGTGGTGGAATCAAGTCAATCCAACAGATGGTTTGCAAGATATCGACTACCCTAGTTTGAAGGAAGCTGTTGAAACTGAAGCTGCAACTGTAGAAGTGAAGTTTGACCTGCGTAGACTAGAATATCTCCTCATCTAAACTGCACTATAGGTTCATCTAAACCTCCTCTGAAAGATGCAACTTTTGGTGGTGGAATCAAGTCGATCCGACAATCGGTTTGTGAGATATCATCTGCCCTAGTTTGATGATGAAGCTACTAATGCTAATGCTGCTGATCTAGGGTTTGATACTGCTAATATAAATCAGATTTATTGTACTATTTCTCTTTGCTAAATTATTGAATATAAAAGAAGATTTGATCAAAGGGTTTCCCCACACATTGTGGGGTTTGTCCCTAGCTAACCGCCACATCTTGTGTCTCTTTTCTTGGCTTGTTTTCTGTTGATCGTTTAATTTTCTATCTGCACTTACTTTATGTACATGTTATTGCTAATGTGGAATATAATAAGAAAAAGAAGTAAATTGTTATAAGCATATAATATACCATAAGCCTACATGTAGTTCTGCTTTCCTCTCGTCTCCCTTGTATCGATTTCGTTGCACCATCCCATACTTAATCTGTTGAGAAGTACCCTATAAACACAATAGAAGACATAAACCGATCAAAACATATGATCCATTGAATATAAATGAAAGGAATCAGAAGAAATTCATACATAAGAGAATTATGAAAGAACACAACATATGGAAAAAGGTTCAAACACTTTATTAGATAGAAGAAATAATTACAACCATCAGTGTCTGATTCAAAGTCATTCCTTTAGCTTGGATCCCATCCACATCACATCAAAAGCAAGACAAGCTTGTGGCATCACATCATTTGCTCCAAAGTCAAATCTCATAGCAGCATTATCTCCTTACAATTCAACATAATCCAGCCCCCTGATCACTTAGATGAGTGGTCAATTTATAGGAAGATATAGGAGGTTTTGTCACTAATGGTGACATTGAATGGCCTTCCATACTTAGAATTAGTTCCATGGAGGAAGGGATGAGAGGATATGATGCTCCTTAACACATTCCTCATCCATTTTCGAGCTCATAGGAGTTGATAAGACTGGGAAACTTCTAGATGACTCCAAAAGATAAGAATATTCCCCAAACCCTATGTGAATTTCGCTCATTCTCGCTTAGCGCAGGTGAAAGGAAGCCTAAGTGCTTTGCAGAGCACCCTTGCAGTGGACTTAACTGCTCTGTAGCGCACCTTCATAAGGGCTTACTTGCACTGGTCCCTCTAGAGTCAATTTCTAGATGTCTTCAAGTCATGAAATTATCTAGGAAGGAGGCATTCAAAGGGTTGACTTGTTTAGGGCATGAAACAACTAAATTTAGGGTTTGATGAACCCTACAACACTGATCTGAATGTTGGGATTTGATTTGCTCAAATGGATTTGTAATAGCTGCCCCCTAAAGCATGAAGTCGAAAAAATGCCAATGTTGAATGAAGTGCTTTACGATGTGATGAGGAGGTATCGAAGTGGAAGGTGACCTACATCAATTACAATACATATATCATGATATTTTATTTTACATGAATTTCTTAGGGAAGGCATACCCATGCTCAGCTTATAAACTTTCATTACATGTACATAAACAGTCGTCTACAGATATAGACCCATGATCGAAATGACTATCAATGTAAATCCATTGCACATATGATTTAGTACTCCTGATATCGCAGCCTGGATGGATGAAACTAGATCTGGGGTCTTCAATCTCGTTCAACCGTTCGCTCAAGTACGAGTCTAACCATGTGAATATGTGATCTGAGGTCGAACATGGGAAGACACCATCTGATTACCAACCAATGATGTAAGTTGTTAACAGATGTGAGAGAAATCACCAATAATGATAATGATCCTCATGGTATTGCAGTACATTATGCATGGTGTGAATGGATGATTTGATGTCGAACACGATACAAAGTCTTTTGGTCGAAGGCCATTGATGTATGCCTATCGCCAAAAGCGAGAAACCTGCCATTGATGCATGCAAGCCTCAAGGTACTGAATGGGTGTTTCTAAGTCAACTTCTTGGATAATGAGTTGATGTCGACAAGAAGCGACTCATCGCAGGAGGGCCTTGATGTATCCTGTTAGCGCTTGGAATTCACCTAGGCTGAGAAAGGCAAATCTTCAAGGCTACATCAAACCATTTCACCTCGTAGCTAGCCCTACGAGGTATGAGAAGGCTCTCTCGAGTCAGATTCGGTAGATCTTTCGATATGATAAGCTGACCAATTAGGATCAAAGATATTAGGCTAGTAAATTGATA
>APFE030074858.1:0-10146 GCA_000404065.3 Pinus taeda
TTATTTTCATTTTTTTTTATCAAAATTTCAAATATTGATAATATTAATTTATCATTTTAGAATAAAAAGAATATCCACATTACAATAAAATTTAAAAAGTACATAATATTAGCCTAATGTTACAACCCAATTAATCATTGGCATGTTATAAAATACCAAGCAAACTATCAGACTCAACGTTTGAATCCATTAAAAAGGAAAAAAAAAATACCATAATATTTATAATAACATCATAATGCATACTAAATAATTATTTAACACTAAAAGCAATACAATAAATAAATTTCATTAATTTTATTTTTAAAAAATTAATTAATTTTAATAATTTAATAGATATTTTTTTTTTTTTGAAAATTTGTTAATGATAGTCATTGTTTTAAATTATATAAACAAAATAAATACTTATGATTTTTAATATCATACTAATTAATTTATAAAATAAACGTAATTATCAACATCATAATATTTATACTCAATCTTAATCACATGGAGAAAATAACGTTAATTCTAAAGTTCATAAGTTCATAATAAGTGTGGTGTGTGTAAACATGTCACTTTGTGAGTCAATGTATCATGGACCATGGTATCTCGTCAAAAGTGATGATCCCTAGTATTGGTTCCATGATATTGATTTTTTATGGTTTTGGACTGTGGTATTGTGAAAGGCTTAAGACTATAAAAGGAGAAGAAGATCATTATGCAAGGAGATAGAGAAAGTCTTGAATATATGATGAAGTGTGAGATCCAGTATGTAGACAATGGGTTCATGATGCATTTCATGATCTGAGATAAGGAGGAATCTCACCAGTTGGTGGAGAACAAGATCTAAGGATAGATCGGGATCAAATGGTTTGGAATGAATCATCTTTATATGGTTTGATTATGGATAGACTAGATCTGAATTATTGATGCATGCTTTATTGTATGCATGTTATGATCTAGGTATGACTGACATCTGAAACAGCCGCAAAGTCATGATTGAATATGTATAGATATGTACGCGGGTTGGATTTGGAGAAAGAGCATATATACATGGGTTTGATTCATCGTAGTAGCGTATAGGTAATGAAGTATGATGTTTGAAGTTGCAGTTGGGTCTGATTGTTGTTACAGAGTTCTATTGTATGCTTTGTGTTCTGGTGACTGTGTTGTTGACAGGGTTTCAGTGTTTCAGTGATTCAGAAATTGATGATGCTACTATTGATTATTTTTTGCTTCAACGATATTAATGGGTCCAGTATGAAAATTGGATGAAACGTGGCCTTCAGATTTTAGTGTTCTGCTTCAGGAGTATCCAGTCTGAAAATGTATGAAATGTGGTCCGTAGAGGATGAAAAGAGATTGTAGGTCGGCTCCTACGTACTAGTACATCAACTAGTACAAGAGCAAAGGGGGTGTTAGCTCCCTTCCAGTAGTAGCTGGAGAACGATTAAAGGTTGGAGAATTTCAGTAGGCCAGCACCTACTTACTAGTAAGTGGATCAACTAGTACAAGAGCTAAGGGAGTTGTAGCTCCCTTCCAGGAGAATCTAGAGAACGAGAGAAGGTTGTAGCCTTCTAGAGGTAGAAGCTTGCGTACTGGTATAAGACTGCACAAGTACAAAACTATTGTAAAAGAAGTTTCTTATTAAAAGAAGATAGAGACAACTTGCAGCAGGTGGATTTCACCCACGTTGGGTTTCCACCTTATATCATGGTGTTCATGTGTGCTTCTTGTGTGTGATGATCTGTTCTGTTTTACTGCACCTGCTTACTATACATATGGTTAAAGAAGTTCTAATGCACTAACTAAAGACCAACGTCTAATGGATTAATTGAATCATAAGACACAGTTGCGTATACACGCGGGTTACCTTAACTGAAGTAGATTATATGTATCTAAGTATGGAAATTAAATTTTTTTATTGATTTGATAATACTAATTCACCACGCCCCCCCCTCTCAGTATTATTTCCAACACATATCCCTTCTAATGCCAAGGTAGTGCCATGGTGGGACTATCAAATCAAAACAATGGGAATCACAAATTTGAAACTTCAGAACTCAGCGGAAGCCTTTGCACATATAGATTTCTACGAGGAAGACTAGAAAGTGAACTATATCATCATAGTTAGGGGTCAACCACACAAAAACCTTGTCACTAAAGTCCATTTGCTTGGTTGTATATTGTCAACATCACAGTTGGATCACAAGAATTATACGGTATTTCTATCATCAAATATCCATCCATCATTGCTATAGGTCATTCACAAACCCACGGTTATGGGTTAACAACATGAAAACCTTTCCATCGAAGTCCATTTCCTAGGCCACACATTGCCCGTATCATAATTGTCTCATAATCATTACAATGTATCTCTATCTTTAGGTCTTATTTCATCATGATTATGGGTCATCCACAAACTTGTTGTTATGGGTCAACTGCATAAAGCCCTTCTCTTCATTGGCTCATGTTCAACAAAATATTCTCACGAGGGAAGTTACACAATGGGGACCATTTCTTCCTAAGGATGGAGGAATAATCTAAATGGAAAATCACTTCCACCCATGGTATCTTCTAATGGTAATTACCGATGGTACCTTCTCATGGTAATTACCCATGGTATTGTAACTAAAAAGGCTATAAATTTAGACCTAATTTTGTAAAAGGGTAGATTGGTCCATGCAATGTAGCTAGAACAATTCCCTTTATTTTAAGAAAATGCTTCTTTATGTGTTTTTATCTTTCCTTTGGTGATTTTTAGTAGTAAACTCCCCACATCCAAATAATTTGGATATTTTAACCCATTTGTGTTTAGTTTCCTATACAAGCATCATTAGGATAGTTGAATACAAATATTTCTAAATCTATCTTGATGCTTTTCTTGACATGAGGCATAAATTGACCCATCATAGAACTTCCCTCCCTTGAATGTTAACCACTACAAAAGTGCGGATACTAAGCACACTCCAATAAAATGGATAATTCCCTCCTTTCAATTATAACTAATACAAAATTGTGGATATCAAGCCCATCTAAATATAATGGCTAAATTGACCTATAAATATTTCACAACATAAAAAAAGAAGAATTTAGACCAATCTACTATGATTTCATCTTGACCTCACAAGAGTAATTTCAATTTCAATGGATGGCAAGTAAATAAATATCAATCTATCAAATGCATCAGTTTAGCTACACATGGAAGATTTTTAGTAAGATAAATTCAAAACTAACCCACCTGTTCTATCCTGGTAATAGTGACATTATAAAAAATTGTTTAGTAACATCTCTATGAAACAGTCATCAATATAATCCTTAGTTACATTATCATGGGCACAAAATTACACACACACACACACACACACATATATATATATATATATATAGACATAAACACGTCACATCTTAATACTAGATTATTACACCTTTTTAATTATAAATTTCAAACTCTTAAAAGAAAAAATTTAAAATACCATGATATATTATAAATAAAATATATAAATCTTTGTCATAGATGACAATCGCAGTACAATAGTGGGTACCCTAAAATTATATAAGCAAAGAAGTATATATTAAAAAAAATACTCAGACACATTTATAACTAATTAGTTATGAGTTTTTATTATAAATTCATGTAAACAAAAACAATGCATATATTACCAAAAAAAATAACTTTAATTTTGCAAAAGAAAATTAGATATTGCATAAAAGAATAAAAAATATAAATGCATCTAAACGTCGCATAAATATGTCAAACATTTGCATTTTCATGGTGTTAATATTTCTCAATTTTTAAACATTATAAGTGAAAAAAATAAAATAGAAAGGTATACTCATACATTGCTATATTAGGAGCCCACCATATTTTATAAACTAAATCTTCCATGTTACATGTAGACAAACTTAATATCATATGTTTTTGAGAAAAATATAAACATCAAAATCCAGATTTTATATATATACACACACACACACGCATTTTCATGATGTTAAGTATATTTCACAATTTTAAAACATTATAAGTTAAAAAAATAAAACAAAAATGTACACTCAAACATTACTATATTAGGAGCTCACTATATATTTTAAACTAAATTTTCCATGTTACATGTAGATGTACTTAATAATATATGATTTTGAGCAAAACATAAACATATACATAATTTTATATGTGTTCATTTTTAATAAATAAATAAATAATAATATCTAATAAAATTTGTAATATATAGTAATGTACTAAATATTGAAAAAAATAAACACTAAATAAAATGAGAAAATGCAATGTAATTTAAAAATAATGAAACAAATTAGAGTTAATAGATATTACATCATATTTGTTCTAAGAAAATGTTAATAAAAATAATTAAATACATAAAAATAAAATTATTTATTTGTAACTTAGTACCAATTAAACTAAAAAAATAAAATAAAATAACATGATATAATTAAATTTAAAAACAAATATGAATAGATTATTGATAGTAAATTAGTAATAAATCATATGTTTTTTTTTTAAAAAGCAAAAATTAAAATATCATTAAATTCAAAACAAATTGAGAAAACATGAGAATAAAAATCATCAAAGTAAAAAACAAATTTAAAAAAACATGAGAATCTATAACGGACCAATTGACACATTTAGAAAAGCAAAAGATCATTAAATTCAAAACAAATTGAGAAAGCATGAGAATAAAATTATAGTAAAAAAAAAAAACCCATGAGTATCTATAACCGACCAATTGACACATTCAGAAAAGCAATATTAACTAACTGGTAAAAAATCATGGATAAAGTGGAGCGTTCCAATACTATCCAATTGGCAGAAAAGCATGCAAGAAGTTAAGGGTTGCTATCTGGTTTTAGAAGTGAGTAATTTAAGTAGCTAACACAGGGGATACCTCCATCAAGACTAGCATCATCATAACCTTAATAGAACCATCCATATAGATCAAAGCTATCATCATTATAACATCAATAGAAACATGTCTATCCTTTACTACTATCACCATCATGATATTAATAGAGAGTACACATAACGATTAATTATATCGTAATCGTAATAATAATAAAGAACATACATAGCCATCACATTCGCTGATAATAGAGTCACGTTTCTGGATCCTCAGCCTGAGTTACTCATAGACTAAAGTATGTAAGATAATGTCATATTAGAGTCAAGAAACTAGAGTGGGCACTACACCTTATCTGAATCCAAACTTTCAGATACATGATGAAAATTTGAGTCCATTGTCTTCATTTCTACAGTGAATCCCATCTCCTACCTCAATGAGTTTGGTCAAATTCCTGAAACTTGATGATTAAGGCTCCACTTTTCTACATTTTCTTGTGTATTTTGGTCTTCTTCATTGGTAGGAGGATCCACTTCTTCATAATCCTCTTCTTCATCAGGAAAATTCTGTGGTAATTTCCATCCCTTCGATTACTTTCTTATTTTCTTCTTCCTTTGAGGCACTTTCTTGACATCAGGGAATGAATTTTGTGGATTTCCCATTTGTTGGCTTATTCGACATCTAAATGTTGTGTTCCAAAAATCTAGGAACTGTGTCGAGCATTTCTTGTTGTGTGTCAACAAAATATGATCCAACAATCCTTTGTTTAATTCTACCTCCACATAAATTATGGCGATTGTGTAGATTTATTGCTCAAATGTTTGGGTATCTTTCTTTATATATCACCATAATATGTTCCCAATGGCTTCTATCACTTTCTAGAGCCAAAAATATAACGGTACATTATACAATCTAACGCAAACTGACATTCAAGATACTACCATTATATTGGCGTTGAAATCTGGGAACTAAGGGGTGACAAAAAGTCCCATAAAGCCCCAAAACCATGGATCCGCTTGCAATATAGATTCACAATCCTCTCATGATGTAAATTTTACTATGAAAAAGCCCCTGGAGCAAAGCTGCATCTCACAATTTATTGTATAATTTGTGAATATCCAATGGAAATGATCCAATGGTTTTGGCCAAAAACTATTGAATTTGCATAATACTTCTTGAGATTCATATTGTGTGCACAAATCATTTGTTTATGTTAGATTTACAATCATTAGTTGGATTTGATTCAGTTGTTCCACTGTGTAAGAGTTGGGTATATTGCGTTTCTTATCTAGTGTTGTTGAGGCAACAAATTTGGATTGGAGGATATCTATGAACTAAAAGTATCCATTTTCTTACCCTTGATTTGATTATGCTCCTTTGTGAATAATAGATCCTGACATTCCCTGTGTGGCGTTTGAATTTCTTGGTCGAGGTGATCCTCCTCGAAGCCTCCCGTTTAATATGATGGTGGATGATGGGAGGATGTTATAATCTTGTAACATCACATCTTCCTGCATGGATTTTCCTCTGAACATTAGACTTTGTAGGAGCATCGGGATACCTATAGTGTGCATGATATTTTTCTCTAATTGTTGGATGTTCTCTGTGTCTCGAAACCAAAATAATATTGATTTTCCATGTGGGGATTTGATAAAAAATTGGAAGGCTACCAGATAAAGTGCCCATACTTGATAGTCACACAGATCTTCAATCGAATCAATGAATAAGTGTGAAGATGCAAAGAGTTAGAGGGGTTTATATGGTATTATTAAATTCATAAGCGATGGCCAAACTAGCGAACCCACCCAATTTGATGGAGGAAAATTCTGATATGGAAAGATGTGAAGCAGACTCTCCATATCTAACATTACTCCTCCATTTTGACAACCTGATGTACTTAGGGGATTGGGAATATCTAGATCTGGGATATTTAACAACAAACCTATGAAATGATGTGTTTGAGGTGGAACATTCACTTCTCTAGACAAGATTTTTCCTTCAGATCTGATCAATAGTTCTATTGTGACTAAGAGCAGACAATTATAACATTTTTGCATTTAAGCTTCTGCGATCCATACTAAATTAAGAAAAATATTTCAATAGAAATCACATAAGAGAAATTTTTGGCCCATGTGTTTTGAACCAACAAGTCTGGCTCATCATTTTGGTACTTATGATGAACCACACTTGCTCGTTCGAAATGTGTCAGCTAAAACTTTCTCTTATGTGATTTCTACCAAAAGACATTGCTTAAGTTATAAGATTTATGCTCCATACTCGCCTTAATCCTACACAGGTCCATTCCCAACTCATGAATGGGACGTCCTTCACTTCTATCTATGCCATTGTGTATGTACAGGGTAAGAAGATACTCTGCATCGAAAATCTGGTGAATGATCCTACCGATGGCCCAGGCTGTCAGTCTCCATCCCCATGCAGGAGATTGAAACCAGTATTGAATCCATTCAAAAACTCCATTATTAGACCCGCGAGAGTGAGATCATTCCCTAGCGATCACGTAGAAGGTGGATTTGATGTCTGAAGAAACCCAGCCACATAAGGAAAGAAAAAACACTGACAAACCCTAGCCATCACACCAAGCCCATCCTCTTGACACAGTTCCCCTTTAAATATTTAATTTGATTTTTTAATTAATATATTCTTAACTTACATTTTAATAAAAAATTTTATTTAATTCAATTATTGTAAGTTCATAATTAGTGTATTAATTAATTAACTTTTTATGGTACAAAATGGGCGAAGTTTATACCTTGTCAAATCTATTTAGTATAAAATCAAAATTTCACAAATATTTTTAGTCAATAAATTTTATAGATACAAATGACCATGAAAATACCACAAGTAATAATGACTATGTATTTTCCTTGTAAGAATCATCACTAGTTTTTGTATGTTTGAAAATCACAAGTTTTCATGATTTCTTTTAATCAATATATACTTTTAAAAAATACAAATAATCGAAACATCACAGGTGACCATGAGCATGCATATCTGTTTAACCACAATCATTCAATGTAAAATTAAAAATATATCAAACATAATAAACATAAAATTTAAAAATTAATTTACAAATGGATGTTTTCTCATGATAGAATTTTAAATGTATGTGGTTTTATTTTATGCTATGTATTTTTCTTGCACTTTTGTTTGCCTGTGATTGTTTGTTTGGGTATAATATTTTTACACATATGTAGTATGATATACAATAATTACTTTTAGAATGAGTATAACGTGCGAATTAACTTATTAATCTTTAAACTGTTGTTTAATTTGATAAAATCTTTTTTTTTCAACATCATTAATGAACTTAAATTTTTATAAGCACCACTATTGAATGCACAATATTCTTTATAAGTTTTTTTAATTACTATGTTTTTTATAATTAGCTATAGGTTGATGTTTTAGGATGATAAAATTCTAAACGTTTGTGTTTTTATTTTATGAAATGTATGTGTTTGTCTCTTTATGCTCTTGTTATGTGTATAATTTTAGAACAAAAGAAAGTATTTCATTAGAATATCCCATATGGAAGTCCATTTCCCAAATTTTCTATTGACTTGATACAAATCACCTCTATGATGATTTACACACATAAAATATAATATGTAAGAATTATAGTCCCAATTAATTGAATGTGTATTAAACTATACATGTTCAAATTAGCAATTAGTTTAACAAAATTTTATTTATTTTTTCAAATGACCATATCATAATGGATATGGATTTTTTGTAAGTATCACTATTCAATGCATATTTGAGAAGTATTTTTAACCAATATATATTGTTAATTAGTAACAAATCCATGTTTTGTGATGGTAGAATTTTACATGTTTGTGTTTTTATTTTACGTAATGTATTGGTTTGTTTCTTTGTGTTTGTATGTCTATAATTTCTGAAGCATAAAAAACCTTTATTAGAATAACTTGATACAAATAAATTATATGATGATTTCAAGAATGCATAGTATCCAATGCGAGAATTACACTTCAAATGAATTGAATGCTTGCATAGCTTATCTATGCTCAATTTAATAAAAGTTCACTTATTTTGGTCAATGACCATGACATCATGAATGATTTTTTACTTTTTTTGTAACCACCACTATTCAATGTGTGTATTTTATTACAATTAGTTTAAATTAATATATTCTTATAATTAATTACAATTTTACGTTTTATGGTAGAGTTCCAAATGTTTTTGATTATATTTTTTTTTTTGTATATGTTTGTGTTTGTGCATATATAATGGATTTACCTATACATAATGATTGTATATAACAATTACACATTAAATCAGTTTAATTTGGGTATTAACTTATTTTATGTGCAAATTCATATTCAATTTAATAACATCTCATTTATTTCTAAAAATGATCATAACATTTATCAATTAACATATATTTGAATAATAAAAATAACTATAATATCACAAATGATTATGATAATAATTTTTTTGCAAGCACAACTGCTCAATACATTTTAAAAAGTACACCACAAAACATTTACCATAATTTGCAAGAAGTTATGTACTTTAGAAAAGAATTAGCTAGAAATTGATTCTTTGTAATGATATAATGTTAAAATGTGTTTTTTATTTTTTAATATGGGTTTATTTGTTGTGTTATTTTTTTCCTTTTTGTGTCATGATTTTACAGATACATAATATCATAATATTATACGAAAACAAGCAAAAAGTTCAATCTTATATTCTAACTCACTTATGTTCAATTTAATTTGTTTGCAAATATTTTAATCAAAATATATTTCAAAAAATAAAAACATGGAGTTGAATTTTTATCCATTGATTTATGTTTGTGTTTAATTTAATAAATTAATTTTCAAAGCAAAGAAAATTATTTTAAAAAATATAAATTTCCTTTTTAAACATGTTAAATATGTCTTTTTGAAGGTGCTTATGTTTCCTCTAATTACAAAATTGAATTGTAATAAGCATTGGTAAATTTATATTATGACCTTAATTGAATATTCAATTGCCCCTAACAATTCAAAGTGCATCAAGTGATGTGACATATGACAGTGTGAATATTTATTTTTATTAATATACAAGAAAATTTGTCTTTTTGTGTTATGATTCTTGAAAAATTATTAAAGGCTTAAATGTGATATTGGACTTCTAATTCACATGGAATGAGTTGCACCCAAGAAGAGGAATGATAAAAAGTTCAAAAACGGTTCTCCTTTTTGCTAGAGTTGATTTGTCGGTTTTGCAGACTACCAAGAAAACACATGACTCAATAAAAAGTTTTGTCTGTGAAACTCACTTAAAATGATTG
>APFE030074864.1:0-27931 GCA_000404065.3 Pinus taeda
CATCGCAAGTTTAGGGAGGCCCTGGAAATTGGAAAAAGGCCTCATAATCTTAATAGGGATGATGGCTGGAAGATCAGCAGCTGCTGGATCCCAGCCCTGTCTTCCTCGCCTTCGCGGTCCTGTGGCAGTTGAGAATTAATTAGTAAAAAAATTTTGTACTGGCGAATTAAAGTAATGAGTGGTTATTAATTTTCATTGATTCATTTAAAAAAATAAATAAATAAATAAATAATTATAAAGTAAAATACGTATAGAATCTAGAAATATTAATTTATATTCATCTAATAATAAAAATTTATATAATATTATGGCTTATTAGGTAGTGAATAATTATTATATATATAATTTGAGTTAAATAATATTAAATTTTATATTTTTCTATAATAATAATATAATACAATATAAATTTATAATAATATTAGAGTTGTGAATAATTATTAATATTTTTGGTTTTAAGTAAATTCATTTATAGTAGATTAAATGGTTTAGTCTGATAACTAACCATGGTTATAAGGATCTATTTTACTTAGTTTAAATAATAAATATATATTTGATATAGAAATATATATATTATTTTAATAACAAAGCAACAAATAGGGTATTATCAGGAGATTAGGTATTATAATAAAAATTAGAATA
Organism: Pinus taeda; assembly: GCA_000404065.3. Lineage (NCBI taxonomy): Eukaryota > Viridiplantae > Streptophyta > Pinopsida > Pinales > Pinaceae > Pinus > Pinus taeda. The sequence goes on from APFE030074864.1 coordinate 640, forward strand.
TTCATATATATTGGTGATATTTTTAATGAATTAATATTGTTAAATTTAAATATTTGACATATATTTCTAAGATATATATATATATTTATATTTTTTATATAATGGATTAAGATTTAAATACATTAATGAATTATTTTAACAGATCAACCTTGGATTTAATTTATTTCTCTCCTCGTTAACCTAGCTCCATTGTTATAATAGTAATTTAATATTAAATTAGTTAGAGGCAGGTTGACTGGGGTTCCTGTGTAGAAAAATAGCCGTTAGAATTTTAGCCGTTTGAGTCTCTGCTTAGACTATTTAACATGATGAACTGGATCTGTATCTTCAACTTGTCCTGACGATGAACCACACTAGTTGGTTCGAAACGCGTCGACAAAAGATTTACTATGTGATTTTGCCGAAAATTCTCTAAACAAATGTTATGGATCACAGAAGTCTAAACTCATTGATGATAGTGTCACAATTAAACAAAATTTATCGATTAAGGGATCCATGTTTATATCACCAGTATTTAAGGGCGAGGTTGTTGCAAATATCATTTGTTTATATTAATTATTTTCACATTCCAAGATCTCATAATTGGTTAGCTGATTCTATCGCTAATCAAGCATTAGACTGGCACATCAATCATTCTCACAATAAATCAAGTCATCAAAAGAAAATGTATATATATATATATATATATATTATAAAATAATATATATATATATATCACTACATATCATATATATAATATATTATATATATATAGGATATATCATAAAGCATCTCGAGTGTACATATGTTGTCCAAAAATATACAAAATCAGGACTCAAATGCCCATAATCATGTCCGGCATATCTAATGCCTCGGCTCAGGATGAGTGGCCAAGTAGGTAACTATCGCATTGGCCACACGCCGAAAAGTGCGAACCCAGTCATGTGGCATGCCAACCACATGACACTGCATATCCTCAAGAAGATCCTCTATTGCAGCCATCGGTACTCGGCAGCTCAGTCTCGTCAAGTGTCGCTGGACGTTATTTAGAGTTCGTTCTGTCTCAGCAGCCGCCTCTTCGGCTCCTCGGCCGCGCCGTCCATGCCGCGGGAACCCATCTGGTCATACCGGCCCAATATCTGGAACATGATCATCATATTAGTCATTTGAGTCCCATCAAAAATATTTTTCAAAATGCATCATTATATTTGAAAAATCCAAAAAATCATAAAATAAAAAATTCTTACCAATCTCGCCCCATGCTGCGTTCGGTGGTAATGCTAGATCAGGATCTCCTCGGAAATCCAGCCCAGCATAGGGGTAGTCATCTATGGCGATGATCTGCTGATCCCACCAGGTGAAGAAGTCATCGTCAAAGGCAGTCCTTGGGACCTCCCCACCCCCTAAACATTTCATCAGATCAGCCCACTGGCCCATACGTGGATCTCGTGGGGTGCTGATGGAAACTGCTACCCTGGGGCGGAGTGCGGGAACCTTCTCAAAAAAGAAAGTACACAGGATAGTCCCATATCCAATGTTTTTGGTCTGTCCCCTCTTGATAGAAGTGAGCTGGCTCTTCATGTTGGCCAGAAGAGGAGTACACCAGTCGAACACAGTAGTGAGATAGTCAACTGCCACGCTCATGGTTAGCCATGATGCCTGATGCAGAGAGGACGATTCGTTCACTCGAGCTATGGTGAATAAGATTATCCTTAGTGATAAACTCGCCACATGTGTGATAGAAATATGGCTCCCAACCTTCTTGGGATGTCGCGGGCAATATATCTGTACGTAGTCCTCTATTGAGAGACTACTTCGTGTCCTGCCCCGGGAATGTACTACCTCTCCCCTTCGGGAAAGGCCCGTGATGAAATAGATATCCTCCACTTCTACCCTGAGTGGAATTTGGTCAATCATTAAGGCTTCCTCCTCGACGTCCCAATAATCAATGAGTATCTCAAGCAGACGTATGTTTGCTTTCATATTCGGCAGTTTGAAGAATTTAAGTAAACCGCATCCCTGTAGGGCATCCAAGGCTTCAGGATCATTCATGACTTCATTATCCACCGCTGCGTGCTCTCTTTCATGCCAAGTGACCGACATTCTGAGAAAAAATGATTTGCAACCGTTAGTTTTTGATTAAAATTGATTCGCGGCGTATACGCGGGTCCCTGTGCACACAGTCGCGTATAGGGCCCGCATGTACGCGATTTTCATATTACCAACTCGCGTATACGCCGCGGTGAAATTTTGGGCAAAAATTTCAATGGTGAAACATTAACTAAAAATCTTAAAACCAGTCACAATCAATTGCAAGCTAAGTATAAGAGTTACCTGGAGGTTTTTGAAGAATTTGAATGGCCGAATTTGGTATACGGGAAGTTTGCTCCTTTTGCTCCAAATCTTTTCTTTCAAACTCAAATGGTAAAAATGGTGAGTCCAAAATCCCTTTTATAAGTTTTGGAAATGCAAAATTTTTTCAAAATTTTATTTTGTTTGGTCTCATGTGACTTTTAACTTGGGAGCTTGGAATGTCGAGAATGGTTTGTTTTTCAGGACATCTTGGACGTTTTTTCGACAATTTCGAGACGATTCCATGACTGCTGACCCATCATGGCAGGTATCATTTTCTCACTGGCATATAGGTTAGCGACACCATTTTTCCGTTGCATTATGCATACTAGCCTTCATTCACCGATACATCTGCCATAGGGTCGACCCCATCGTGTTATGGTTCGTAAGTCATCTTCACTCGCTGATTTTTGAAATCATGACACGATGGTAGAGCCATCCTTTCCATGGGCATCGTAGTTAGCACCTCACTAACATTTGTTGCCCATGTTGCTCTAATTTGAGTAGGCTCGGGAGTCCTCTGTAGTCTCGCCATGACTTATGCGTTGAAGACTCATTCCTCTTAGCTTCTTCGCTTTGTTCTGGCCTTATACCCTAGAGGCTCCTTTGTGTTGAGTTGTACTACTACATTGCATGTTGACCACTTGCACCTTTTGGCCTAGATCCGGCTTCACTTGGACTCGTGTTTAAGCCAACTTTTGACCGTGACGATTGCAAAATCAACCTTGCATACCTTTAACTTCTGCAACTTGACACACCTTGAACCGTGGAAGGAACGTACCTTTGAGTGTCACTGACCAGTTTTCACCTCCCTGCATTGAGCATAGGAATGTTCCATTCCCAGGAACTAGATCACCTGTTTCACCGACACTCGTTCTTTCCACTATACCATAGCATTATTTTATTTCTTTTTCAAGCTTAATAGAAAAAGACAAAAAAATTAAATATTCCAAAAAAGAGCGGGAACGGGACAATATTTCCATTTATTGTTGGCAGCTGGAGCCAGTCATGTCGCCCTTGAACAAAGCACTCAAAACAAAGTCTCCTCCGTTTTGGGCAGGATTTAGTTTGACTTAGGTAAGCCTCAACCTTGTTATTGAGTCAGTTCTCCCCCGATTGGTTATCGCTTCCAATCATATGGAGGGTTCGTTCATGCCTCCTGCATGACGAACTTATATAGAGTCATCATATGCTGCCACATAGTCACATTGAGTTGTGCTTTTGTTTAAGGGAAGTTAGCCTGAGTCGGCCTCCCTCCCGTGTCTCTTGACTCATTTTTCAGTCGGCCATCCCTGATTGTCAGTGTCATGTCTATTATCACATAAGATATATTGGTCCTTTACTCGTGCCGGTTTGAGAAGGTCTCCATTGAATTCTTGCTGGCGGGGCTTGTCCTTTTCGACGACGACATCTTGCTCTGAGGACAGGCCTAGAGCTGCACCCTGGCCCTATTTTCATTATTGATAGGTCACCTTATGCTCAGCATCGATCAGTATCATGGGTCTTTGACTGAGTGGTTTCCCTTGTGTTCGACATCAGCTTACATTATCACACATTGGGATTCGTGCAGTTTCTTGGTTTCCATTTGACCCTATTGGTGGATACCTCACCTTTGTGTCAGCGTTCATTATTGGTTGGTTCAGAGGGTTTCTGTCGTGCGTTAGCCATATCTTGTGTACACCGGAAACATACTTCGATTGGGTTACTACATCTCTTTCGTCCGATTCCTTCCACATTATTGGCCTACGGGTTACACTCACGCTCGATTGATGAAGGATGCCTTAATGCCTTCCTTCGAGTAGATCTTTCCCTATCGACTCCGACTCATTGCTCTGGGGCAAAGATCTAGAGTCCATTTGGCAGTACCTTGGATTTTGCAGTCATTAGTGGTAGATCCTTCACTATCGATAGTGGGAAACCATCATTGTCTCCTGATCGATAGATTCTTACAGGTGTTCGACTCCAGCTCATCTATTCACACTTGTTGGATTATACTGGGTACCTTGACACTCATTATCATTATCGGTGAGTAGTCTCGCGTTTGTTAACGGTATACATCAATGACCGGTAATCAAACGATTTCTCACATGGTCGACTTCAGATCATTTATTCCCATGATGTAGAAATGTACCACGGCGGTCGGTGAAGACCTCAGGTTGTATCAGCATTCATTGCTTCACTTGATAGTTGCTCCTGTTACTACTAGTTGATACCATTCCAGATTCTGGAGCGAAGAGTAATCTACATCATGTTCCTTTGAGCTGATCTCTTTTCAAATGCTTTGTCTCTCAACTTTTCAATTTTCTTGAGACTTATGCTCATCATATATAAGTTTACAATTATGTTATATCCTTTTATAATTCTTGAAACTTCTAACTCAAGCTAGAACATAATGATTTGTAATCTTCCCTACATGTGGGTTGTGTGTCGCTAGGGTGTTGTGAGCGAGAAAAAAAATCTAGAGTGTCTTGTTCTAGATTGAGATATCTACCAATCAAATATTAAGTGAATGAAATTGGACAAATTATCACTGTGATCACCATTGAGCTAAGAACAGAAGGCTCCTCAAGGTGGCTTCCTCACATATCCAAGAGAAACATCTAGTAATATGACTATGACTCTACTTGTATTTCCTCAAGTGAAAGTGTAAATTTGGATCCTCCTACTCCTACCCCACCTTTCATCCATATGCTTTGTGTTTACACCTTTGCAATTGGTCAATGTTCCACCGGTTACCTTGGTGATAAGGTAAACACCCATTGCACAACCTAGGTAAAAAGCATAAGACGAAGAAATACCAATAATGTTAGGGGAGCTAATGCTCCTAGTTGAGCTTCCATATTTAATGACGTGATATGTTGGAGTTACATGCTATCTCAGGATAATCAGTAGTGATACCATATATGTTAGATAAGGAAGAGAATACTACGAAATGTCTTATACATCATTGATTTTCATTGTACTAATATGAGTCATATAAGCTTTACGAACTAAGGTAATATCCATAATAACTCTACTTGTTTAAGGTTTTGATTAGTCATTATCGAGAAAGCTTAAATTAACTCATACTATGTTACATTACTCTACATTATAGTTATAATGCATATACAAAGAAGTACTATCTCCATTTATTCATATTAAATAACACTAACCATAGGGTAAGTAAGGAACAATGAAACTGTTGTATTCCAGTGATTGTGTATACCTTAAATCCAATAATTATGGATTTATTGTGGCATAGCTTTCGTAATTGACATGAGGCCGTGTAAAAGAGATTTCTTGACATGAGGTTGTTTAAAAGGGATTTCTTGCAATTAGAGAAAAAAATATTTTAAAAGGTTAATATTGAATTTCCTCGTCATAATGTGTAAGAGAATTAAAATCCTTTAAAATTTAATAGAGATACACATGTGACTAGGCACCTAAAATGACACGACAAATTTTTATTATTTAATTTGGGTATAGGTGATTTTTTTTAATAATATGATTTACCTACCTTATGTGTGAATGGTGCGCAAGTTATCTAAAATATATATTAAATATTATTATTATTTTTTTTTCTAAATAATTCTAAATTCTATTACTGAAACATAGTGATAACTGAGGCTTTGGCCTCTGCAGGTCAGTGCCATGGTTCAAGGAATATAATAGCAAAACAAGATTGAGACTACCCAGAATGGGAAACCAGTCCAGTCCAAAAATGAACTTGCTTCCCGCGCATGGGAAACCAGCAAACAAGAACAATAGCTCACATGATTCTCCTGAGGATTGTCCTTCTTCTCCTTTGTGCAGTGTGGTCGTCCATTGTCATTGGCTGGCTCCTCGCAGGTTGGGCATCCATCTTCGTTGGCTGGATCCTTGTGGAAGGTAATTGATATGGTGGCTTTTATGAGTGGTTGGTGTTAGCACTTAAATCTACCTTAGGCTGAAATAAGGTAAGACTCAAGGCTACATCAAACCATGCTCAGCCTCGTAGCTAGCCCTACGAGGACAGGAGAGGGCTCTCTCCGGGTCAATCTCGGCAAAATATAATCAACGAGGTCAAGATGACTAAATTTATGACTAATTTTAGGCTAGGTATGAAGTACAAGGACTTTGGAATTGATTTTTTGAGGTTTTGTTGAAGTCAAGGGAAAGGCAATTTTGGGTGCGGGGATGAGGCACAGCTTTTGCAGAGGTCTACTTGGGGCAAGATAATCGATTGTTTTGATGCCTTTAAAGTGATTGAATGGATATATCTGACAGGTGAGAGGTTAAGGAGAGAAAGAAACTTTCAAGGGTTCTCCTTAAACAGACGAAAACATGGAAAATTAAACAAATTTAAAGGCAGAGCATAGCAAATTTATGGACTCTACCTTAACACTTCATTTGTTCAATTGCAGAAGATTAAAGAAGGAAAGTAGTACACATACACAACTTACAAGTACTGAAAGAAACACACCATCAAGACATAAAGCCACATGAATCCCAAATAGTGATGCAAAACCCTGGTCTTTCCTTTGCCAAAAATGCAGATAAGATATGTATAATAGAGTCTCAAGCTATTCCCAAGAGTCCAACCCTGAAAATGACTAAGAAAATACATAATATAGGCAAGCCAACAGATTCCCTTGCCTCTAGGGGTCGAGCTCATCATCCTAGGAGTTGTTTCAACCAATTCTAAACAAAGCACTACAACCTAGGTAGTCAAAACAACTTGCCTCTATAAGCTAGGAAACCAATTCATTCATTAAATTTTTGCTATTTCATGAATGAATCATATAGAATAGGTAAATAAGTGTCAAATAAACATAATGTTCCATTAATTACATCAAGAAGGGTGAAAAATCACATCACAAGTCAAAACTGGTCAAACTGGCTTCATTTGTTGCGCTGAGGATGAAAACTGTGCCAAAAAACCCTGTGCGCCACGCGCCTCAGCCCTGTGCACCGCGCGCATTTCCACCAGATTTTGGGGCACTTCCTGGCATCCAAATTGAGCTCAGTTTGGCTTTTTGGAAAGCCCTAGATGTCTACTTTCTAACCCAAGTGGAATTTTCTAATTTGGTGTCCATTTGACCCTCCAAAAGTGCATTCTCACAGAAGTACTTCCTGCTGGTGCAAAAAGTGGCAGAAAGGTGGTTTTCATAATGTTTTCAAGCCTTTTGGTCACCCAAAACTTGATTAAATGCTTTGGAAATGGATGAGCATGTGTATTTCATCATGAAAAATCCAAAAATACAAGCCATTTGTGATTTGGACCTCCCCACCTTATGGGTCGCGCACTACGCGCTACGCGTAGAGCCAAAAAACCTGTTTTGCAAGACAAAAATTTCAAAATGACAAAATTTCTCCAAATTTTCCCAAATTCAGAGTGAAGAACCTCGATCATGTATCATGCCCAACTAACAAAGCCTCGTGCCAAACTTGAAGTGGATCGGGCCTTCTCCGTTGTTTTAGCGCTTTGCTCAAGCGCCTCTTAAGGATCTTCATTTTCGCTTTGCAAACATGCATGCGAGCCCAATAGTGAGTTTTCATATGAAGAAGCATGTCTTTGTCCCTGTTTGCCTTCGCCAACAACTTCTCCAAATTAGTGTTTACCCGGATGAGCATTGATTCTCGATCAAAAGGTGTCAAATCACCGGGTCTCCTTCGGGCCAATTCCCAGTCTTCCCAGATCTTTCGCAGCTCATAAAGTTCATGCTCATCTTCCAGCTGTTTGTTGCACTACTCCAAGTAGTTGATCACCCATTTAGCCATCTGCAATTTCTTTTGCAGTGACTCATTCTTCACCCTTTTCTCTCGGATGATCTCCTTGAGCTCCGAGTTAGGAGAGCTAGCATCAACATCAATGATACCCATGTCCCGACCTCCTGAAGGACCCTCATCAAACATGGGTCTCTTGCCCCTATCCTGAATCTGTATTGTGCTGAAGACGGAGGCGGAGCCATTCCACATGATGTCGAGATAATACTCGTTGTGCTGATGATGTCAACGAGACCCCTTTCACCCCGGGTGGAGATAGTACTCGTCGTGCAGATGCAAATAAGGCCCTGTGGCCTCTCTGATATGTCACATATACTGGAGCATCGACATGCTCAGTCTCAGGAATGTCAAACTGTTGTGAAGGCCCTCCCTCATCATGAACTATCTATGGAGGAGGCTGTAGCGTGGAAAAGTAATCACGGGAGATGAAATCCTCCCAAGTAATACCCTGCTGTGCCAACTGATGCATCACTATGATTTTAATCAATGCATAATGATATATGATCCTATGCTAATGTACCAGGCTCTTCCTTTGTACTAAAGGCACCATCCTCTCTATGTTACGACACATGAAAAATAGAATGTTCATCATACATACCCTTGTGAAATGCATCAACAAACGGACATGGTACTCATAGAGACGCGAGAATCTGCCCTCACAGCTGAAATACCGAATGATGAGTTTCATCAACAGTGCAAACTCATCTTTCAGAATCTGAAAGGAAAAGCTGTGCTCAAGTGTCTGATATACCAGGGCTTGATATATGGCTCATAGCAATATCTGTCTAGCATCTGGCGTTTGCTCCATTCCTCCCCTACATTTGGTATCCCGGTAGCCTGAGCAATAGTCTCGGGTGACAAGGTAAAGTTCACTCCGGCAAGGTTTACATGACCATCCTGTAGATTAAGAACAAATAGACGGACTAGTTCCCGATGATGCTGAGTTTGTGAGATCATCTCACAATATTGGAAACATGATTGGCGCCGAAAACAATCCATTATGCAAATTTACCTCTGGTGTAGAATCACTATCATACTCCTGCTCATATACTGACTCGGTCTCTGACGTGTTCTTTAGAAACAAGATAGCTAGAATATATATATGCTGATATACAACTGTGTGCAAAATTGACTGTAGACTTTTTCTTTTTCTCAAAATGTTGTGACCAAGGGGACACAAATGTACAAGGGAATTGTTAGGAATGGGAAAACATTAGGGAAATGGGGAGCATGGAAATAAAACAAGGAATTTAGAGAAGGGAAAGGACATGGAAATCTTGAAGTTTTATGGTTTTGGGATGAGGTAGGGATTATATGTTTGTAATAGAAGGGAGGGATTAGGATTTGAGGGAGGATAGTGTAGGGTTTATGAGGGAATTATTGGAGAAAATAATGGTGAATATAGGGGATGGAAAACAAAACAAAATAGGAAAACATGATAACCTTGGTTAACATTTATTTTTTTAAAACCATTCAGCAATTTTGGCATTCAAATTCTTACAACAATTTAATGGACAAAGGAGGATTTTTCCACTTGGTTTTCTAGGGCAAACATATCATAATCCTTTACATAAACCTTTCAAAACCAAGAATAAGCCATGGATATAAGCCTACTTGTGAATTTATGCTTGAGAGGAGGTTTGGGCATAAACCCCATTGCGTCGCGCGCCTCACCCAACGCGTCGCGCGCCCTTGATGCAACGGGCGTGTGCAAATTATCACTGGGTTTTGTCGCTTGATGTGCCGCACGCCCCTGATGCGCCGCGTTTCATGTTCTTTCACAATCTTTTGTGATCTTTTATGATCTTTCGTCATCTTTTGTGATTTTTCATCATCTTTCGCGTGCCCAACCTGATGCGCCATGCGCCCTGGAAATGCTCCAATTTGCATGCAAACTTACAAAATTGCTTTGGAACGATGCTCTTCACTCTTGGAATGTGGAATGGCTTGCAAATGAGGTGAAATATCTTCATATAGAGTCCTTTTAGATTTTTGCTTGATCCATAACCCATTTTCTTATGTTTGGTCATTGACACTTTTTCAAAATTAATAGACTCTGACCTTTTTGGTTTCCTCCTTAAAATTGGTTCAAATAATGATTTTCTTTGATAATTTTTTGCAGGGATAGCTGTGATATGCTCTGGAAAAGGAGACCAAGGTTGCGCTTGGACTTTTCAAGGATTGAAGTTTTTGAAAATTTTTACAAAAATGAGATGACGACTTATCTTCAAAATATAGTTTTGAAGAGAAGTCATACTTTATCTGTACAATGATGAAAATTATTGAAGTGATTATCTATCAAAGACATCCCTCTGGCCTGCTGGTCTTCTAAGACTTTTCAAAACAAAATTGACTCAACCCTAGACGTAAGACCTAAAAATTTAAAACATGATTGTAAATGAACTTTAAATCTTTATGACTAAACCTGAACCAGTAGTGCCATGCACGAGGGGAATGAATGACACAAACCATTTTGTCAGAGTTATGGCATGCCTAACGAAATGCAACTAATTAAAACTAATGGGACACCTAATCATGAAATGCAAAAAGAGCTTTGATCTCTAACGGAGGGATAAATAGACCAACTCTAACATTGGCTCTAATGGGGATGGTAGCTCCTTGGAGATGCCAAGAACCGCAGATCTCTGTAAGATCTAGACAGTGCCTTCATCCATTGGGCGATGGAGTCATTATTCCAACACAAAATCTTGAGAATTTGAATGAAAAACCAAAAACCGCTTTGACTAAACTAGACTCGAAACTAAACGATTGAGACAACTAACTTGACAAACTTAGACTAACTAACCTTCATTTTCAGAATTATAGCCTTCACCTTGGGCCCCAAACTGAAGATGATAAGTTAGTTTACATGTGCAATAGAACAAAAGTAAAATGATATGTACAATGATGATGAAATGAGCAGAAAATACTCAGAAGTAGTATCTCTTTAATAGCCGACCATTAATCGGCCCTCCAGGACATTCATCTTCATTCATTTCTTTGAGAAGGAAAGCATTTTGGCCACGATATGTTGCAATCTTGTAAGGACCCTTCCATAAATTTTCAAATTTGCCATGTTTTCCCTTGTCTTCATGTCGAGCATCCCACCTTAAAACTACCTCATCTAGCTGAAATGTGTCCGCCTTTGCTTTTCGGTCATAAATCTTTTTGATGCGCTCCAGCAACTTGCAAGTGTTTTGAAATACCTCCTCCCATGTCTGCTGTAAATGAATCATCTGATTAATCCTTCTCTGCATAGGATCTTCCTCACTACCAGCTTCTTGAAGCAATTTGACTACTGGGACAGCGAACGAAGTAGGAAAAACTGCGTCTTTTCCATACACCTACTCGAAAGGAGACATGCCAATAGACTTTTTACGACTCACCCTATCAGCCCATAGTGCATTTATCAACTTCTTGTGCCAGCCCTTTTTACTGATTTCCAACAATTTCTTAATGATATTGACCAAAGATTTATTAGATGACTCCGCCAATCCGTTTCCTTGAGGGTGGTATGCGGTTGAATGTCCTAAGCTAATATTGTACTTATAGCAAAACTCAACCATCCTTTTTGACTTAAATGTTGCTGCATTATCTGTGATTAACTTACTTGGACATCCAAAACGTGACAAAATATTGGTTTCAAGAAAAGAAATAATTACTGCATCCATAGCTTGTGAAGTAGGAATTGCTTCAATCCATTTTGTAAAGCAGTCTGTGGCTGTCAATATCCATCGATGCTGTCCTGATGATGCCAGATGAATTTCCCCAATTAAATCCAATCCCCACTGCTGAAAAGGTGCGCTGAATTCAATTGGTTTGAGAGGAAAAGGCTGGAGTTTCTGCTTCCCTTCAAAAATTTGTCATTTGTGACAATTTTTAACAGCCTTATATACATCTGAAAATAATGAAGGCCAATAATATCCTGCCCTTAGAATCCTGTTTGTTGTGGTCTTCCAAAACAGATGACCTCCACAGTCCCCTCTATGAAAGTCTTCCACAACTCTTTTGGCTTCCTCCTCTACCAAACAATTCAATAACATTCCACCAGGGTCTTTCCAAAAGAATGTTGAGTCTAGTATGCAGAATTTTGCAGCTTTCAATTTCAATGTTCTACTTCCGTTTCTAGGCATTCCGGGAGGTGAAGACAAATGCTGAAGTACATATAAAATGTCAGCGTACTAAGGAGACGAAAGAAACATTTCAGATACCTGAACGGATGAAATCTCCTCGTCTTCATCAGTCATGGCAGCAATCAAATTTATGTCTAGAACTTGCAAATTCGTTTCAGCCATTAACTTGGTGAGTCTTTGACCTTTGATCAGCTTGGTGGGTTTAATCTCTACATCATACTCTAACAACACATCAATCCACTTACCCCGTCTACCTTCTAGATCTGCCTGTACTAAAATATCTTTAACTGCTTCATTAGGAACATAAGCTAAAATATGGGAATGCAATATATACACACGAAAATCTTTCAAGGCATTTACAAGTGCAAGTGCTTGCTTCTCAATGATATTATATTTCAATGCTCCATCTCTTATAATCTGACTGAAAAAAGCAATGGGATTTTCAACACCTTCCCTCTTCTGCATTAATACAGCTGCCAAAGTGTGCTCAGAAGCAAATGAGAACAAAATAAAATCCTGCGTGTAGCCTGGGCTGATCAAAATAGGAGTTGAAGAAAGATCTAACCACTAAATTAAATGATTTCACCGCCTCTTCAGTCCACTTTACCTGACTGTCCTTCTTCAGCATGCTCGTGATTTCTCTAAGATGCTCCGCTAGATTTGGAATGAAGCGACGCAGAAAATTTAGTTTACCATTAAAGGACTGCATTTCTTTCTTGTTCTGGGGCTGTTCAATTTGCTGAATGGATTCAACACGTGCAGGGTCAACACGGATGTCATCTTTAGATATGATGTGGCCAAGAAGTTTGCCCTCATCCATGGCAAAAAGACTCTTTTTCGGATTCAGCGAAATGCCATATTTTCTGCACTTTTGGAAAACACTCTTCAATTGATACAAATGTTCCTCATCAGAATTTGAAAACATAGTTAAGTCATCAAGATAAATAACTAAAAATACATCTTTTTCATTGGCGAAAGCCATATCCATTGCGCATTAAAAGGTGGCTCCTGCATTTTTCAAACCAAACGGCATCTTTGCATAATGAAATGTTCCCCATGGAGTGGTGAACGCTGTCTTGTCACGGTCATCTTCATGCACTAGAATTTGATTGTATCCTGAATAGCCATCGAGTAGTGACATCCTTGATGCTCCAACTACTCACTGCAATATATGGTCCATTTTGGGCAACAAATAATTGTATTTTAAGGACACCTTATTCAAATTTTTGAAGTCAGTACATAAACGGATCTCACCTATTTTCTTTCTTACAGGCACCAAGTTTGATATCCAATCTGAAAATCGGATAGGCATAATGATTCCTGACTTGTACAATCTGTTTACCTCTTTTCCAATTGATGGTAGCAGCTTAGGATTGATTCTCCTCAACTTTTGACGAAAAGGCTTCTGATTTGACTTAATAGGAATAGTATGCTGAATGATATTTGTGTCATATGTTTTTAAATCTGAGTAATCCCATGCAAAAACATCAGAAAATAAAGACAAAAATTTCACATATTCTGCTTTTACCTTTGGTAACAATGACTTTGATAGCTTTACCATCTTGGGATTCTCAGCTATCCCAATGTTTACCTCTTCAACACCTTTTTCAGTTGGTCTTAATGTCGGTTTGCGGGCCACATCGTCTTGGTCAAACAACTCCTCTAAAGGAATCAATCCCTTAGGAATAATGTTATCTTTAATTTGCAGCACTTCCATTTGATTTACTTGTATATTATCACTACCATCATCATGTTCAGTATCTATTGAGGTATCTTTGAACTTACCCTTATTTTGCATAAACTGATTAATCTCTTCATCATCTTGAAATAATTGCCAACATCGCTGATTGTTTAGAACGGTGGGACGGTGTTTCACATGAATCTCAAACTTGTTGCTAGAATTCATTGGAATTTTTAAATTGCTTGCTGCCTTAGCAAGTCCATCAGCAACACCATTTTGTATGCGAGGCACACATGTCAAGGTATGATCGGAAAATAAATTCAAAATATCTAAGACTGCATTTCGATATGCCCTTATGCGAGGATGCTTGGCCTGAAACTCACCCTTAACTTGCTTTATTACCAACTCGGAATCACCATAGAATGCAATCTTCTTCGCTTTCAGCTTTCTAAGAATCTTAAGGCCAACAATGAGAGCCTCATATTTCGCCTCATTATTTGAACAATCAAATGCTAGTTTATAGGAACACACTCTCACCTTGCTTGGAACTTTGTCTTGAGCGGAAAAGGGACTTCGAATTCACACACCAATACCAGCACCATCACTACCTACTGCGCCATCAAAATCCATGGTCCAAAGACCATCTTCATCTTCCTCCAAGTGTTGAAATTGTGTTAGCTCTGTTTTTTCTGTTTGCTTCCCATTATCTTCAGCGGTTTGCTCCATAGTAGCTTGCTTTTCTCCTCTTTCTTTTTGTAGAGCTTCTCTAAAATTCTCAGTGATCTCTGGTATATCTTCCGCCTGAACTAACTGACTATCTAGATCATTAAAACTATCAGCAAATAAAACAAACGACTCCAAATATGTATGTACATAATTTACAGGATGATTGATTGGCTTCTCTTTGTTGGTTATCATGTATTTCATCTTTTGCTCTCGATATAGCTTTCTCACTTGACTGAAGACTGGAATTGTGGCATAAGAAAAGTCTAATTGTAGAGTACCCTTCAACTTAGCTCCCTAAGATCTTGAAAGTAGCATACCAAAACGTGGAGAAATGTCTGCCACAACCACATCCATCAAGACATTCTTCACTGGAATTTGGTCTAAGCTAACAACCAAATCTTTGATGAGCCCGATACATCTCACACGGCTGGAATCAAATGAATACAAATCATGATATTTCCTTGTAATGTCTAACCCCAGCTTCTCCATGATCGCCTTTGGCATCAAATTGTGCGAGGCACCCGAATCAAACATAGCATTGTGTAAAACATATTCATGCAATCTCAAACTGATATAAAAGGGAGGAACATCACTATCAGGGGACTCACCATCCAATGCTGGCCCAAAAATCAATTCTGGCTGATCATCTTCAACATTCACCGTGTCAAACATGGGATCAAAATTCAGAATTTTAGAGACTTGACCTCGGTAGCTACTGTTTTTCATGATTTCAGTCAAAGGAATAGATACTTTTAATTTGGAAATTTCATTTTCCAAACTAAAAGTTGAAACCTTTTCGACTTCTTTGACCGTAATTTCTCTCCTATCTTTGATTATACTTGCCTGATTTGTCCTTTCTGCAGCTGATATCTTGCTAGTTGTGGGATCAATTGTCTCCTTTCCTTTCTTCTGTGGAATTGGTGAATCCGTCTTTGGTGCTGTAGCTTCTTTCCTTTTCTGAATTGGATTGATGGGCACATCTCAGTTTCTCAATGAATACTGCTTCTATTGAGTGGACAAGGCATTCAAATATCATCTTTGGTAATCATCTAAATCTGCATCATTAGCTAAGATAAAATATTCATCTTGTTGGGCGCCTGAACTTTCTCCATACTCTTCTTCTTCAGTGATGTAAATGGGTAGATCATCAGGAGTAAAGAAGTGATTTTGGTCCCCTACTACATCAGTATCTTCATCTGAATCTTGACTCACAAAATTATGCAAAAGGGGAGTCTTGATCTATTGTTGGGCTACCGACTCTTGTGCTCTTTGTTCACGCTGCTTAATTCTGAGCTGAGGTTGTTGCTGGCCACAGTAATTTGGATTACGAATCTGCGGTTCTGATTTGTCAAGGTTCATTCTTTTGAACATTTTTTCCATCTCACGAAGCCAAGGTGGTTCTGATGTAGATTATTCCTTTATAGTCACTCTTTTCTCTACTTTCAATCGTGCTCTCTTGTCATTCAAATTCACCTCAACATTAACAACAATCTTTTGCATATCTTCTAAAGTAGGCGGATCTCTATCCCGTAATGAATAAGCCATCTCCGGATCAAAACCATCCTGGAATTTAAGAAGAGCTGATTTTCTAGATGGTCTTAAATCATTCAGAATAGCATTATAAACTATATTGAACCTGATAATGTAGTCTTGGACAGACTCACCATGATTGTGTTTGATATTATTGTACTCGGCATTGATCTGAAGCGGATCTTTTCTGAGTTCCCAATGATCTAAAAACTGTTTATGAAGTTCACCCAACGTAGGTATACTTCTGGCTCCCAAGCCTCTGAACCATTTTCTTACCTCTCCTCCGAATGTTTGCACAAACAATCGCATAGTTACATCCTCTTCATCAATCTCATATAAATCACAAAAATTTGCCATTTTGTCTATGTGCTGTTGAGCGGACACACTTTGAGGAGTGCCATCAAATAAAGGAATCTTACTCTGATAATCCGCGGGCATATCATGCAATTGCTGAGGTAAAGCGGGAGGTGCGAAATGAGAAACCGCTCTAGGTGGATTTAGTCTAGGGGTTGTTGGTGGAGTAGGTGTAGTTGCTGTATGAGGAGTATGCGGAGGTGTATGCGAAGGAGAAGCGATGTGGGATGAAGGAGGGGAATTAGCTGCAGATTCTGAATAAGTAATTATAGGTTGCATAGGAATGGTGGGAATGAAAGGCAGTTCAGTAGGAATTCTAGAGGTGGATGCCGTGACAGTAGATCCAATATTTGCAGATACAGCTTCTAAGAAATCAGAAAGATTTACAGCTTGGATGTCGGTCTGAATGTGCCTCAAGATAAAATTGTCAATTAATTTATTGTGCTTTTCAAATTCAAGAGCTGTAGCAAAATCAGGATTTGGAACTATAGAATCAAGAGCGTTTTCAGACTTGGTTTTAAACAATGATAATTCAAAATTTTCGTCAAAAGCAAGTTCTTCAAGGTATTCAAAAATTGCAGGACATGAATGAGATTTAACCATGGGAGTCATCGAGCTTTCTTAATGGAGGATTTTTTGAATCAAGTTTGGATTTTCGTAAATAGGAGGTAGATTCAGATCTGGATTAGCTCTTGTATGTCTTTTTTAAGCCAGTGTGTTTATCAAAAGATCAAAAGAATTAAAATAATTCAGTCAATCATTTTCTAGACTCAATCATCCAAAGGTCTAGAACAAACAAAAGTACTGGGGTGATTTGAAAATCAAGTTTTCACAAGCTAACCGGAGATCGACTGAAGCAACATTTATCTACTTCTGCTTATGCATAGCAAGAGTGTTTCGAAAGCTACCTAGCGTGACTTCAGACTCTGTCTAAGACTTGTGAAACAAACTCATCAGCAAGCAAACCATTGAGATTTCTTCCCCAGTATGGTCGGCACTATGTTAGCGCTTAAATCTACCTTAGGCTGAAATAAGGTAAGACTCAAGGCTACATCAAACCACGCTCAGCCTCGTAGCTAGCCCTACGAGGACAGGAGAGGTCTCTCTCCGGGTCAATCTCGGCAAAAGATAATCAATGAGGTCGAGATGAATAAATTGATGACTAATTTTAGGCTAGGTATGAAGTACAAGGACTTTGGAATTGATTTTTTGAGGTTTTGTTGAAGTCAAGGCAAAGGCAATTTTGGGTGCGGGGATGAGGCATAGCTTTTGCAGAGGTCTACTTGGGATAAGATAGGCGATTGTTTTGATGCCTTTAAAGTGATTGAATGTATAGATCTGACTGGTGAGAGGTCAAGGAGAGCAAGAAACTTTCAAGGGTTCTCCTTAAACAGACGAAAAAATGGAAAATTAAACAAATTTAAAGGCAGAGCATAGCAAATTTATGGAATCTACCTTAACACTTCATTTGTTCAATTGCAGAAGATTAAAGAAGGAAAGCGGTACACATACACAACTTACAAGTACTGAAAGAAACACATCATCAAGACATAAAGCCAGATGAATCCCAAATAGTGCTGCAAAACCTTGGTCTTTCCTTTGCCAAAAATGCAGATAAGATATGTACAATAGAGTCTCAAGCTATTCCCAAGAGTCCAACCCTGAAAATGACTAAGAAAATACATAATATAGGCAAGCCAACACATTCCCTTGCCTCTAGGGGTCGATCTCATCATTCTAGGAGCTGTTTCAACCAATTCTAAACAAAGTACTACAATCTAGGCAGTCAAAACAACTTGCCTCTATAAGCTAGGAAACCAATTCATTCATTAAATTTTTTCTATTTTATGAATGAATCATCTAGAATAGGTAAATAAGTGTCAAATCAACATAATGTTCCATTAATTACATCGAGAAGGGTGAAAAATCACATCACAAGTCAAAACTGGTCAAACTGGCTTTGCTGCGTTGAGGATGAAAACTGTGCCAAAAAAACCTGTGCACTGCGCACTTGAGCCCTGTGCGCTGCGCACCTTTCCACCTACTTTTGGGGCACTTCCCGACATCCAAATTGAGCTCAGGTTGGTTTGTTGGAAACCCCTGAATCTCTAATTTTTAACCCAAGTGGAATTTGCCAATTTGGTGTCCATTTGACCCTCCAAAAGTGCATTCTCCTAGAAGTACTTCCTGCTGGTGCAAAAAGTGGGAGAAAGGTGGTTTTCATGATGTTTTTGAGCCTTTTGGTCACCCAGAACTTGATGAAATGCTTTGGAAATGGCTGAGCATGTGTATTTCATCATGAAAAATCCAAAACTACAAGCCATTTGTGATTTGGAGCTCCCCATCTTATGGGTCGCGCGCTGCGCGCTACGCGTAGAGCCAAAAAACCTGTTTTGCAAGCCAAAATTTTCAAAATGACAAAATTTTCTCCGAATTTGCCCAAATTCAGAGTGAAGACCCTCGATCATGTATCATGCCCAACTAATGAAGCCTCGGCCAAAACTCGAAGTGGATCGGGCCTTTTCCGTTGTTTTAGCGCTTTGCTTAAGCACCTCTTAAGGATCTTCATTTTCGCTTTACAAACATGCATGCAAGCCAAATAGTGAGTTTTCATATGACGAAGCATGTCTTTGTCCCTATTTTCCTTTGCCAACAACTTCTCCAAATGAGTGTTTACCCGGATGACCATTGATTCTCGATCAATAGGTGTCAAATCATTGGGTCTCCTTCGGGCCAATTCCCAGTCTTCCCGGATCTTCCGCAGCTCATAAAGTTCATGCTCATCTTCCAGCTGTTTGTTGTGCTGCTCCAAGTAGTTGATCACCCATTTAGCCATCTGCAATTTCTTTTGCAGCAACTCATTCTCGGCCCTTTGCTCTCGGATGATCTCCTTGAGCTTCGAGTTAGGAGAGCTAGCATCAACATCAATGATACCCATGTCCTGACCTCCTGAAGGACCCTCATCAAACATGGGTCTCTTGCCCCTATCCTGAATCTGTACTGTGCTGAAGATGGAGGCGAGACCCCTTCCACATGATGTGGAGATAATACTCGTTGTGCTGATGATGTCAACGAGACCCCTTCCACCTCGGGTGGAGATAGTACTCGTCGTGCAGATGCAAATAAGGCCCTGTGGCCTCTCTGATATGTCAGATATACTGGAGCATCGACATGCTCAGTCTCAGGAATGTCAAACTGCTGTGAAGGCCCTCCCTCATCATGAACTATCTATGGAGGAGGCTGTAGCACGGAAAAATAATCACGGGAGATGAAATCCTCCCAAGTAATACCTTGTTGTGCCAACTGATGCATCACTATGATTTTGATCAATGCATAATGATACATGCTCCTATGCTGATGTGCCGGGCTCTTCCTTTGTACTAAAGGCACCATCCTCTCTATGTTACGACACATGAAAAATGGAATGTTCATCATACGTACCCTTGTGAAATGCATCAACAAACAGACATGGTATGCACAGGGACGCGAGAATCTACGCTCATAGCTGAAATACCGAATGATGAGTTTCATCAACGGTGAAAACTCATCTTTTAGGAATCTAAAAGGAAAAGTTGCGCTCAAGTGTCTGATATACCCAGGCTTGATATATGGCTCATAGTAATATCTGTCTAGCATCTGGCGTTTGCTCCATTCCTCCCCTACATTTGGTATCCCGGTAGCCTGAGCAATAGTCTCGGGTGACAAGGTAAAGTTCACTCCGGCAAGGTTTACATGACCATCCTATAGATTAAGAATAAATAGACGGACTAGTTCCCGATGATGCTGAGTTTGTGAGATCATCTCACAATATTGGAAACATTATTGGCGCCAAAAACAATCCATCGCAAGTGGGCAAGCTTGCAATTGAGCCAAAGAAGTAGGCTCCTCCCTAACATGATGTCCACTTTTTCCACCTTTGTAATACCTTCGTGGCACATTAGGCACATTTACCTCAAGTGTAGAATCACTATCATACTCCTGCTCATATACTGACTCGGTCTCTGACATGTTCTTTAGAAACAAGATAGCTGGAATATATATATTATTATTATATAATATATATAATATATATATGCTGATATACAACTGTGTGCAAAACTGACTGTAGACTTTTTCTTTTTCTCAAAATGTTGTGACCAAGGGGACACAAATGTACAAGGGAATTGTTAGGAATGAGGAAACATTAGGGAAATGGGGAACATGGAAATAAAACAAGGAATTTAGAGAAGGGAAAGGACATGGAAATCTTGAAGTTTTAGGGTTTTGGGATGAGGTAGGGATTATATGTTTGTAATAGAAGGGAGTGATTAGGATTTGAGGGAGGATAGTGTAGGGTTTATGAGGGAATTATTGGGGAAAATAATGGTGAATATAGGGGATGGGAAACAAAAGGAAATAGGAAAACATGATAACCTTGGTTAACATTTATTTTTTTAAAACCTTTCAGTAATTTTGGCATTCAAATTCTTACAGCAATTTAATGGACAAAGGAGGATTTTTCCACTTGGTTTTCTAGGGAAAACATATCATAATCCTTTACATAAACCTTTCAAAACCAAGAATGAGCCATGGATATAAGCCTACCTGTGAATTTATGCTTGAGAGGAGGCATTTTAGTGTTTTCTTGGACAAAGTTTGGGCATAAACCCCAGTGCGCCGCGCGCCTCACCCAACGCACCACGCACCCCTGATGTGACGCGCGTGTGCAAATTATCACTGGGTTTTGTCGCCTAATGCGCTGCGCACCCCTGATGCGCCGCACGCCCAACCTGATGCGCCGCGCGCCCTGGAAATGCTCCAATTTTCATACAAACTCACAAAATTGCTTTGGAACGATGCTCTTCACTCTTGGAATGTGGAATGGTTTGCAAATGAGGTGAAATATCTTCATATAGAGTCCTTTTAGATTTTTGCTTGATCCATAACCCATTTTCTTATGTTTGGTCATTGACACTTTTTCAAAATTAATAGACTCTGACCTTTTTGGTTTCCTCCTTAAAATTGGTTGAAATAATGATTTTCTTTGATAATTTTTTGCAGGGATAACTATGATATGCTCTGGAAAAGGAGACCAAGGCTGCGCTTGGATTTTTCAAGGATTGAAGTTTTTGAAATTTTTTACAAAAATGAGACGACGACTTATCTTCAAAACAAAGTTTTGAAGAGAAGTCATACTTTATCTGTACAATGATGAAAATTATTGAAGTGATTATCTATCAAAGACATCCCTCTAGCCTGGTGGTCTTCTAAGACTTTTCAAAACAAAATCGACTCAACCCTAGACCTAAGACCTAAAAATTTAAAACATGATTGTAAATGACCTTTGAAGCTTTATGACTAAACCTGAACCAGCAGTGCCATGCACGAGGGGAATGAATGACACAAACCATTTCGTCAGAGTTATGGCATGCCTAACGAAATGCAACTAATTAAAACTGATGGGACACCTAATCATGAAATGCAAAAAGATCTTTGATCTCTGACGGAGGGATAACTAGACCGACTCTAATAGTTGATTCAGGGAGCAACAATAAATGAACTAGGCTAAGCGAAGGGGTTGCTGTGAGCTGGAGGGGATGTCAATGGTTGGAGGGGCGGGTTGCGATGGTTGGGAGTGGAGGGTTCATGAGCAGCCTCTGCCACTTAGACTGTTTGGATAGCAGCCAGATACATAATGAGCCGAGGGGGAGGAAGAGTCTGAGGCACGAGATGGTGGAGAGAGAGGCATTTTGCCTCTGCTACTCCCTCTTCTGCTTCACATTCTATGGCGAAGCCTGGGCATGTTGACGCCGGGATGAAGAGAATGTCTACAAGGAGGTAGCATTGAGAATTGATAAGGCACAACAGGTTCAGAGGTCATCTCAGAGGTAGAAAGATGAGCAGACGTAGAATGGAGAATAAGGTTGCAGATAAAGCTCTGCAAATAATGATTACCCGGACCAAATTCAATGCAGCATAGAATACTGCAGGGCCTGCCCGTAGTAGTGCGTGAGCTTGGTTCCGTTGCAACCAGTGGAAAATGGCAGTGCAGAGGCGTAGGATTAGAGACAAAGGAGGTGGAACTGAAATTACCAGAGGGCGCCATTATGCAGAGCCAAGGCGGGTAGACATGGCTAAGTTGAATAGGGTGCCAACTTAAATGCCATTTACTACTGTTGCTAATTTGTTTTATGGCTTTGTGTGTGGGATTATGGAGGGCATGTGGCAAGGCCTGTCGTCTTGTTCCCCTGCTAGCATATCAATTCCGACGTACACCCACATCTGGGAAATATTAAAAATAAAATTAATATCTTAATCTATATAAATTAGAATATTGATAATATTTTTAATGAATGGTAAATCATGGGTTGAGTGTGGTTTTAATGAAGCATAAATCATGGATTAAGCATTAATTAGAAAAATAAATTAAAATTTTCAACTCATATAATATTAATAACATGTGTTTCTATGCACCAATATTTAGAAACAAAATGCCAAAAATTAGTAATATTTTTATTTTTTTATATATTACCTTTTTGGACATTTAAGAAAAAAACTCTATGCACAAATATTTAGAAACAAGATACCACAGTTAGTAATATTTTTAAATATTACTTTAAAACACCCATTTCAAATTTATTTTGATATTTTTTCTTTTTTACAATTTTAGAAATTTATGTTTTATATATATTATATATATATTATATTATATATATATATATATATATTATAGTATAGATATATCTTGTTTTTAAATGTGAATATATATACTTTTTAATATTTACCACCTTTTCATTTAAAAAAATATATTTTTCATAATAATTTCACCATTTAAGGATTTTTGTATTTTTTGGGAAGAAAAATACAAGTGAGGGGTGACTTCATTTAATTGAGAATATCATTTGTTTGTAGCTTAGTAACAATTCCATAATTGAAGATTGTTTGTTTGTAGTGAGCATCAATGCCACAATCAAAGATCTTTTGTTTGCAGCAGATGCTAAACAACAATGCCACAATTGAAGATCGGAATCACCATAATCAATGGTAAAGCCTTCCTCAAACAAACTTTCTTTGTGTTGTAATGAGTTTTTCTTCTTCATATCCATGAATAAATTGTTGAAAAGAAGTTGGGTGACATTATAATATTTTTAAAAATGAAACAATCAAAAGTTCTCAGCTGATGTTTTCCATTTTTGTGAAAAAATTGAGTGACATTAGCTTATTTTGAAAATGCAACATTTAAAAATTTGTGGCACACTTTTCTTTTCACTCATGATCAAAAATCCCTCTTGGAATTTTAGAAGCTCATCACCAAGGATCCTCATAATTCCATGGCCCATTGGAGTGTTGAAGTCCCTTTGGGAAATTAGTCTAATATTACCTGCAACCATTGCCATCCACAGAGAGTGTTCACTCTTGATCTCAGTTCTAGGGATATGGAAGGCTTTATTTCTCATCCCCTCATAAATTTGTCATTCTACACTCACTTGATCTTTCTAGCAATGTGTTCCACCCTCATATCCTAGTTCAATTGGGACATTTCTTTCATTTGAAGAAGCTCAGTTTGTTCGACAATCAATTAAAATGAGAGATACCATATCAACTCAGTAGTTGTAGAAGCCTGGCATTCTTAGAGCTCTTGTTCAAAATTTTGAATGGAAATATCCCCATGGAGCATCAAGATGTCATCTATAATATTTTATTATTTATATAGATCGCTAGAATAACAAAACAACAACTTCAATCTACTCAATTATGCCACTCATCTATTTTTTTCCTAATGACATTTTTTTCTCTCTTTATATGATAGGAGTCATAGTGGGTGTTTTTCAATATTATATTTTCTATGGTTGGCCAATTAAAAAACAAACAATATTGTTACACTATTTTGGCATCACATAGGTCTTTATCTATTGGATGGTGCATTAGAGAAATCTGGATCTTGAATTTAGTGATAAATATATATTCCATGTTATTAAAAGATATCATATTTAAAATAATTGATTTATCAATTCCACCAATTATTAACCTATTTCTCTTTTCAAAAAATATCTTTATCAATTAAAAAAATGTTAAACATTACTACAAATCAAAGTAAAAATTTACATTATATTATAAAATGTCTAATATGTCATATAGCTTACATTATAGTATAACATCTCTAATATGTTTCTAATATGTTATACAGCGTGCCACAATTATTGAGATATGATATGATGATGTTCCACACATCTGCCAATGAAGTACTGCTATTGTCATCATGTTATATATATCCTTGATTGAAGTGATTAAATATTAGGATATAAGACCAAAAGACAAATTACAATTGAAATAACTTCTAAAAATGATGAAAATTTTGATTTTTCCATATTTGCTTCCTTATTATATAAGATCAGAATGGAGACTTGTGTGAAGTTTTGAACTAATTTTTGGACCTAATCGGCTATGTATATGTATGCAACATTTGATTTATTTTTAAATAACAAGGTACAACTTTCTCTTTCTGGAACTATATATATATATTATATATATATATATATTATATATATATATATATATATATATATATATATTATATATATATATATATATATATATATATATAATATATATTATATATATATATATACATATACATGCGACCATGTGTACCAATGACTAACAAGAAGATATTGTGGTTGGCATGCAACAATGTGTCTCAAATAACTAACAAGAAGATATTGTTGTTGCAGAAATAATTGATCTACAACCATAGCTTTGAAGGATCCTAAGGAGTTATAGATGGATTGCATAACCTTAATACCAAAAGCAAGAAAGGTTTGATGTGATATAAAAAAGCTAACGTGTGGTGAAATTGTAATATTTTATTATTTAAACATGCTATTTATACAATTGTATGCATTTTGTTTTTGGAATTATTTACATGAATGTATGTGTTTAATTATTTTATATATATATATTATATATATTATATATTTTTATTTATGTTATTTAGAAATAAGAAGTTATATATATCTATATATATATAATATATATATATGCAAAATTATAACTTTACTTTAAATTGATATTATTATTTTTTTTTTGTGTAAATCGAGCTAGTCTATTTATAATACAAAAAAGTTACGGAGTTACATCTTCCGCCAAAATTGGCTACAAGGACAGGATGACCATTCGAAACTGAAACTGAGCCTGAGAAGGAGGACTGTGAGACTCCAACTAGAGCCATAACTGAAGACTCCAAAAACTAAACCTGCCACTCCCAACAACACAAGGGAGGAGGTTGCAGACCCATTCAAAAACTGAGACGGCAGAATCAACATTACAGACCCATATAAAAACTGATATGGCAGAAACGACATTACAGACTCGAATAGATTGACCATGACTGACACAGACTTAGCAGAAATGAACAGAGACTTAGACTGACTATCAAGAACGACAGGTGCCGCTTTGCCGAATTGTGAGAATAAACATAACAGAGCCATACCAAAATAGAAGCCCAGACCACGCGCCTAGGTACGAGGATTTGGAGGCTCCTCCTCCATCGGGGGGATGAAAGTGCCGTGTGGCTCCTCCACCACCGTGCAATCGAAGGAGTCTGAGGCACTCGTGTCGGTGTAGGGCGCAGTGTTCCTCTCAGGCTCGCTTGGTCCGGCTTGATTTCTCGCCACCTCACCCGCGGCTTCCTGAGACTGAAGTTGCTGAGCAGGAACAGGCGATGGTGGCCTTGGATTGGCTGATGCTCCAGGTCGGTCTTGGTGCTCGCATTTCTCAATGCGCACTATGACGAAATAAACAGCATTGTCCAGGATGCAGGGGAACATGAAGCGGGCTGATGGGTGCCCTCCAAAGGGACAAACCGCCGACCTGCCCCGTCCTCTGCCTCGCCCTCTCCCTGTGCGGGCATGTGGAGAGAGAATTTCCTCTAAGGACGCAGAGGAGTGTGGAGACGAGGCTCTAGCTCGGCCTCTGCCTCGTGAGCCACCACGTCGACAGGCTCCACGAAGCCGTTATCGAGGCATGATACAGTGCTAATACTGACAGAGGCAAGGCCGAAGACAGAACCACACCAGGACAGAGACCAGGTTTGAAACAGAACCACCCCCGGAGAGAGTGCACCGGTAAATGCCCCGACCCGTACCCAAAAAAAGCAGGAAGGACGAGAAATGCCCCTCGAACCAAGGCCTCAAGAGCTGAGGGCCGAGGTTGCTGGACAATTCTTCTTTCACACCGAGCAGACATCCAAGAATTGGTAACCCCCCTCCCAAACCAAACCAGACAAGCAGACAACCAAACAACCAGGGTGACTCTTACCAGCTTTCGCAGACCAGAGTGCTCTCCCCTCAGCCAGAAAACCAGATAGCCAGATAACATCCCTCTCGACCAGCTAACGCTCCACTCAACCAGATGCCCAGACAACGCCCCACTCAACCAGAGAACACCCTTATCAACCAGATGAACAGCGTTGCGTGCTTCTGAACCAGAGAACACCCCGCTCAACCAGAGAATGCCCCGCTCAGCCAGATGCCCAGACACCACCCCACTCGACCAGAGAACACCCCTATCAACCAGATGAACAGCGTTGTGCGCTTCTGAACCAGAGAACACCCCTCTCAACCAGAGAATGCCCCGCTCAGCCAGATAGCCAGAGCAATTCTCACCTGAACCTAACGAATTCCTCCCGCGCGGCGTCGAAATGCTGTCTCTTGGCGGTCTAATACCACTGCCCCTATGCCGGAGCCTGCCTGCATTTACTATGGCATTTACGATGGCCCATCTGTCAAGAGTTGGCGGCCATTTGTCATTGAAT